>WSYH01000162.1:153525-176457 GCA_036426205.1 Ascaphus truei
TTATAGCAACTTATGGGTACTCATTCCACTAGAGATAATTTCATATCATTGGATATTGGTGTAGCAGCTTATACTCATTCCCACTAGAGATAATTTCAATATCATTGGATATTGGTGTAGCAGCTTATACTCAGTGGTTGCTCACCTGGTACTCCAATACCAGATCCTATGGATTGAACATACTCCTCTTACTATTTTTGGGTTAACTATTTCGGTATATTAATACATTCACCCTACGATTATCTCAAGAGGAGATTGCTCCATAGTCTGGATTATGTTAGCTCACCAAGTAGACTCTACAGCCTAAACCTCTGCTGTATCGATCAACAAGTCCTATACACACTCTACACTACCGACCACTTTATTCTTACTCGAATTTCGGAGTTATCCGGTTATCTGCGGTTTGTGTCGTTTTTATCTCTGGGGTATATAGCGTGTTATATCGAGCCCGTGATTTAAGCATTTTATCCTGCTGTGGCTGCAATAATGCAATGCCGTGTAAAAACGCATGGGGGCGTTTTGCGAGCTGTCTGAAGCCGAGGAAATTCAGAATTGTATGCAGTAATCATATATATATATACAGTATATACGATATAACAACACCCCTATATCCCTAACATACACATACAGTACTGTATATGCACATCAATGATACTATAGGCCATCCCCTGGCGAGATGTGTTTGCAGCAGAGAGAGAAACCGCTGCCTCTCTGCTGCCAAACATCGCACATTAAAAATTATTTAAAATACATTTTTATTCATAGTGTACATGTGCAGGGGGTCTCCGGAGCTGACACGCGTTGGTTTCAGTCGGGGACCCCTGCTCCCCGAGATACGACCCCCTTATGAGGTGCCGGTATCCTCTGCATTTAAAGGTCCCAATCACGTGACCGCCGAATGTACAACAAGCAGCAGGGATACCGCGCACCCCCCTAAAGGGGCCTGTATCTCGGGGAGCAGGGGTCCCCAGACCTAAAACCAAAACGTTTCTGCTCCGGAGACCCTTGCCACATGGTAATGAAGCAGCATTTCTTATTTTTAATAATATTGTACAGTGAGCAGGGGTTCCCTGAGCCAGAAATATATGCTCAGGGACCCCCTGCCCTGCACAATATTATTAAAAATACAGAATGCTGCTCATTACCATAAGCTGATAGCCGCCTAAGGCAATGAAGGGTTTAAGGAGAATAACAATAATACATTAAATAAATATTTTTAATGTGTGTGTTAAATCCCTGCCTTGACTGTACCTCTGTAAGACCCCCCCCCTATTGTGTGTTGTTAAACTTCCCTGCCTTGACTAATCTATGTAAAAAACCCTCCCCCTATTGTGTCTGCTAAGCTTCCCTGCTTGACTAATCTGGTGTAAGCCCCCCTCCCCTATTGTGTCGTACGTTAAATCTCCTGCCTGTGTTTCTGAGTGCAGTGTACTTGTATTAAATGTGGGGAGGGGATCCCGTGTAAATAATCACACCCACACCCACTACCCACTACCACTACCCACTATCCCACAATAAAAAAAATTCACACACAGCCAGCAGCACAAAAAATAATAATAAATAATCTAAATAAATAAATAAATATAAATAAATACTTAAAATACATTTTTATATAGTGTAGATGTGCAGGGGGTCTCCGAGCTGAACCGCATTGGTTTCAGCGTCCGGGAGCGCGAACCGCTGCTCCCGAGATACAGGACCCCCTTTATGAGGTGCCAGTATCCCTCTGCATTTAAAGTCCGACATCACGTACGCGATCACTACATACTGTGAAGGTATAGACTATGACATCAAGCAAGCGTTATAGAGACTTATGGGTACTCATTCCCACTAGAGATAATTTCAATATCATTGGATATTGGTGTAGCAGCTTAAAGCCGCAAGACCTCATGCTTCTCCAATACCTGAATTCGGCTGTAGTTATCTATATTTGATACAGTACACTTAGTAATAATCCCCCCCAGAACCGGGCATTTCTGGCCAATATGCCCTGCGCTGGAAATCAAGTTTGAAGCGCCCTGTGGCCAAGTTTTTGAGGCTTTAACCCACCAGGCATTATTGGCCAGTAATGCCCTTTTCTGTAAGGAAGCTTATTAACTATTATAGGCTTTTTTCTCATACATAATAGAAACTATTATTTAATATTTACCCCCTCGCCTGCCCGCTTCAAGGGAGTTACAGTTAAAGTGGTACTCCACTGTAGCTTCTCCGGGTGCCATACCTTAGGTCCAAACTGATCGGTTGTGGTGGTGGGCATGGATCTTCCAGATGATATACCAAGGTGTTAAAAGGCATGATCCGCCATGAGTTTTGTAGCATTTGAATAACAATAATCTTTATTAATCAGCTGTAACATTTTCTTCCTCTCGAGGATGCTAATGAGGAGGCACACACCTTATTAACTGTAGCATTTTCCTTATTATTCCCCAGATTGTATTTGAACGGTAACAACAGCTCTATTATTACTACTACTATATTACTACCCCCATCTTATCTTTCAATTATACTATTTACGTATACCTTGTATGCAGGGCCGCCAACAGACATCCCGTGGGGCCCAGTTCAACATTTAAGTCCCCAGTTGGGCCCCTGCCCCCCCCCCCCCCGTGTCCCGGCGGTTATCTGCCCACAGCGCACACCCCCACCCCTCTTCTACCCCCCCTCAACCCCCTCCCACCACCACCCATGTTCACACCTCATGAGCCCCCTCTCTTTCCCCCTTCTTCCCATGTTTTTCTCTCCCTTCCGTCTCACACCCTCCCGCCTCGCATGCATTCTCCTCCCCTGCTTTCTCGCTCTTCTACTCCCCTTTCCCCTCACGTCAACCCCCCTCTCCTCTCCCTCTCAATTCAAACCCATGCCACTCATTCCATACCCCGACCCAACACCCAATTCCCCCACAAGATAGATACACCAAACAACATTCCCATCCCAAATATAATACCGTTCCCCCTTATTTTTTTTTTTTTCCCCGCCGCCCCGCCAACCCCCCCCCCCCCCCCCATCCCCCACCACCCCCAACCCCCCCCTCACCCATACCTCCCACCCACCCACACCCAACCCACACCCTTACTGGGAATGTGTGTCACATAATACATATATCCATATATACATATATATCAACTGTAAATATTCCTGTATATTCATTTGCTGTCTTAGACAGCGTCTGCAACCTGTCTTTCACCATTATCAACCCGATGCACACATGCACGTTCCAACTGCAGCAAGGGATTTCTGGGAAACTACTGACATGGCAAATGAGCACACGAGTGCCACCTTTTAATCTCGCTCAACATTACATGAGGCAATTCCCTTAGTCCATGCTGCCGCTTTAGGACGCACTTTTAAGGCAGGGCTTGGAGACTGCAAAGCCAGTCAACCCACTCACAGACACTTTTCGTTTCAAAACCTTGATGGGTATCATCAGTGTGAGGTTGTTCTGCTGGCACTTTGCCTTCAAGGATATAAGAGGTCGGTATCCCAACTTCCATTAACGGTTATTTGTCGGGTAAAAAACGGACAAAACCTCCACACAAAGCATAAAGCCACTGTAAATAATTCCTGTATATTATTTGCATGCTTGACTGGCCTGCAACCCTGTCCTTTCCACCATTCATCACCCAGCCACAGCACTTCCACTGCAGCAAGGGGAATCTGGGAAATGACATGCAAATGAGCACCAGTGCCCACCTTTTTCTCAAGCTCACATTACATAGTCAACCCTTAGGCCAATGCATGCTGCTTTAGAACACTATATATATAGATATATATATACTATATATATATATATATATATATATATTATATATATATAATATATATATATATAGATATATAATATCTATATATACACACGTGTTGACAACACCAAAAAATCTCTCGCCACACAAAAAATCTACTCGCCACCTAGTACGCAAACGTGGGCTGCTTGGGCCAATATTTACTCACCCGGGGGGTTAACTCCACTCCGCCGGGGCGAGCAAGTATCGTCTTTCGACACTTTATATATCTATATATATATATTATTATATATTAAATATATATATATATATATGCATCTTTATATATATATATATATACTTTTATTATACATATTATCTATACTACTATATATCTCCTATATATATCATATATATATGTTATATCAATTCATTCATATACTATATATATATTACTATATATATATATGCTAGAGGCTAACAGTACCCTGTTATCGCCCGAGCTCAATACCCAAAAAAATAATGATACGTCTGCTCTCTACGAAATGCTGTATTTGTGCCGAGCTTTCGAGATACACTGATCTCTTTCTTTCCCTCCTCTTCCGGCGTGCTTCAATGATGAAGCAGGATAAACTTAAAAACAGTGTCTCTGGAATGTTCTCTGTGCTTTGCTTTCCCCCGGGGTGACTGTGGTTTTACAATTACGCTATAGGTCTCCAAACGGGTACTGGAACACAAGTGAAGAAGAGTGTGTATGTGTATCAGTGCTGAATAAGTCTGTTTGGCTCCGAACCTTTTCTCTGACTCCTGGCCATAATATGACCTATCCTCAAGGTTCCATACTCCAAGGTACATCTCTAATCTTAAAACCCCCGAAAGAGAGACGTTGCACTGAATCAAATTTATGCCACACTCGTTCGGTCCACTTAGCAGTGGCCAACAGAGATCGAAATTTCTTTATGAGTCATACTGAAACACTCAGCGAAGTCTCTTCCCATAGCGCTAAAGCGCCATGTCCTTACATACTGTTGCTATATGTTGCACACACAGCTGTCTCTCACATCTTAATACCTCCTTATTTGTTCGCATCCATCCACAACCAATATGGACCACATATATCCCACACACAACTTTTAGTTGTACTACAACTCTCACATTTCCACCCCACCCCACACCATCTTTATATCCACACTCTCACCTCCACACACACCTTTGTAACGAGCACTGCTGTATACTGTGGGCTCTCCCATCCTCAGTTTTATTCACCACTGATACACATAACACTCTTTCTCTCTCACTTGCTTTCGTTACCCTTACACCTCTAGCCATAAACACATCCACACCGGGGGAAGACAGCACAGATACACATTCCAACAGACACTGTTTTAAGTTATCCTTGCTCTCATTCATTGCTAATACCTAGCCGAACATAGATCAGTCGTATCTCGAAAAGCTCCGCACAATTGTCAACATTCCATCTTCGTTAGCCGTTTTCACAGAACGGTTCTCCTATTTATTTTTTGATTATCATATATATATAATATATATATCTATAATATACATAATTATAATCCATATAAAAAATCCCAACGGCCCCCCCACATCCATTAAAAAATACCCCCCAGCCCCCCAATCCATGTACATCAATACCCAAGCCTGCTCTCAATCCCGCGTAAAATACCCCAAGCCCCCCATCCATGTAAAATCACCCCAATCCCCCCATCTCTGTAACCAAATACCCCCAAGCCCTCTGCTACTCCTGTAAAAATACAGCCCCAAGCCCCCCACATCCATGTAAAAATAACCCCCCCCCCCCCATTTCATGTAAAATATCCCCAACCCCAAGCCCCCCAATCCATGTAAAAAACCCAAGCCCCCCAATCCCATGTAAAAATACCCAGACCCCCATCCCATGTAAAAATACCCCACTAGGACCCCCATCCGTGTAAAAATTACCGGCCACGCCCCCCAATCCGTTGTAAAAAATACCCCCACCCCCCAATCCCCTGTTAAAAAACCCCCAAGCCCTCCCCACCAGCCCATGCTAAAAATAACCGCCAGCCCCCCCAATCCAGGTAAAATATCCTCCCCCCCCCCCAATCCCTGTAAAACATACCCCAGCCAATCCCCAGGTACAAGTACCCCCTAAGTCCCCCCACTCATGTAAAAAAAAAAAAAAAACTAAACAAAAAATAATACCCTAGCCCCCCCAATCCATGTAAAAAATCCCCCAACCCCCCCAAATCATATTATAAAAATCCAACTTACCTGGGTGTCCATCTCATGCCCGGTCAGCCCGGCCTGCTGCAAGGGGAGTGGGCCGTGGCGTGCCGGTGGTCCTGGCAGTGCAGCCTGGGGATGGGCGATGTCCTGGCGGGGTCGTCCAATGCTGTGCGCTCGCGGTGTCAGCTTTCGGGGTGTCCCGCCCGCGGTTGGGGTGTTCTGGTCCTGCGGCTGCAAAGGAGTGGCTGCGACAGCCCGATCCGCGGGGAAGGTCTGGCAGTCGCTGCCGAGGGGTCCCAGCGTCCTTGGGTCACAGCCGTTGCCGCCAGCCCTCGCCTCCGCCTGCTCTCGTCACCCCACCCCCCACGTTCCTGCTCCCGGTGTGCTGCATGGCTGTGGTCTATGCTGGGCCCGATCTGCGGGGGGAAGGGTTCGCTTGGTGGGGCGGGCTGGCCCAGTGGCTGCAGTGCATGGCGGCAGTCCTCCGATGCTGCGCTCGGCCTGGCGGGGGCTGGCGGTTTCTGGCCCCGGTGGCTGGGGCGCTGGGGAGGTTGGTAACTGGGTGGGGTGATTAGGTGCTGCTAGGGGCTGCGGCGAGGGGCTCCAGCAGCTTCTCAACAGCTTGCCGCCACGCCCCACGAGACCAATAGAGACACCTTTCTCCCCAGGCCTGCTCGTCCCGCGCCCGCCCGGCCCGCCTCTCACACTGGCTCGCCGGAAGCATCACGGGGCACTGGTAACGCTAGTCGCCCTTTTCCCCCACTGTTGGCGGCCCTGACCTATCGATGTACTAGTCTGTTTGTGTATCTGGGTTTTTCTGACCCTTTTCTGCGTCCCTTACTGGAGATTTCCCAAGAAATTCTGTAAGTATCCGCGATTTCTACCTGGGCTGAGTCGAGACATGAAGGGTAGGGCAGAGATTCCGATATGTCGGGTGTTTATTGCCCAAATACCACCAATCTCCAAGTCGTCAGCGTACTTACTTCTGTCCCCTCCTGTCTAGCTGTAGCGAAAAACATGCTGACAAGGGTACGGCCTGAGGTGTACCTGCATGTTAGACAGGACAAGGGCTAGTGCTGAATGTCTTTACTGCATGTTACATGAGTAATAGTGGACAACTGCCTGACCTGTGTAACTGGCATGTCACCTCCAGACCTCCACAAGAATTCAACAACTCAACATTCTATTTATAATTATAGAACAATTTTTACAACATAGAATAATATAAGACAAAATGCCACGTCCGGATTCCCATATAATCCTATCTAGAATTCAGTTATGGTTCCTAAATTGCAAATGATTACTTATCTAATACTTGCTAAGTACGCATTGCAGGCATACAAGGCATTGTCTTCTAATCTTATGAGGGCAGACATCCAACGACATCACATTCATTTGGCAAACATATTCAACACCCTCCCCCTCTATGTTGCACTGCAAAGCAAATAACTTACTTCAATCACTATTCGGACCTTTCATGTTGTGTATAAAGTGACCTCTATACTGGGTAACTCTTGTACATATATTGCGTGATAGAACATGTACTGTAGTTTCACGTACCAAGTTGATCCTTCTCATATCCTCTATATATGCACCAGTCCGAAGTTCACAACCTGGGAGCGTGCAATATCGACCTTCATGAACCGCCTACTTCCCAATATCCTGCGAGGTCAACAGCGAAACAGATGTTCCCCTCCTGTCTATGCTAGTGTTGCACTGCATAGAGTCAGACAAGCTTTCACTTCACTGTACTGCTGTTGCGCCTTGTTCTTCAGCATGTCCACATGATGGACAATGATTGCTCAGAATCCTGCCCCAAATCATCTGCTTCTTCTCTGCAAGTGCTGTACAACGTGAGCACAAGCACTCAGCAACTTGCAGGTGGTCCATCATTGCATTTTAAGATATTCAATTTCCCCCCGTCGATTAATTTAATGCCTTCTTATTACTTGATTGCACCATGGAGCAGAGCCAGAGCTTTGAAGTACTACTCTAACCATGCCAACACTTCATCAGGTCTTGCTGATATGATCTGAGTAATTTCAGTATGCAATGTGTATTTATTTTAATTTTGATACGAAGCGCCGCATCGACCCTTAGCGTCAACACATCCATTGTGTAAGAGTGAGCATGTAGTGCATGTGCGCGTACTTTGCGATCATGAGACGTTACAGCTTTTAAGCGCAACACACACCTGTGCCATGATGGTATACACGTCTTTACCAATGAAATCTAAAGTTTAATATGCGCCATAACCGAACCAAACCAAACAGAAAGGCTTCCCTCAGAATGACTTTGCCACTCAGATCGATAAATGGGAGCCTAGTGAAGGCTATACTTAAAACTATTTAATGAATAATTAAAAAATATAATTTAAATATAATTTTTATAAGTCATTAATATAGTTATAATTATACCTTCACTATTACCCACTTTATCGGATCTGAGTGCATTCTGAAGGAACCTTTCGGTTTGTTTGTTTAACTTACCCGTCGTTCATTATTCCCTAACCCTTCCGGATGGCTATTCTGATTACCATTATTCATATCTCATACTTAGACTGAGGCCGGAGCTTTTCCCTCTCTCCCCCCCCCTCTCCTGGTTAACCTTATACTTAATTACACGGACTAACACTTAGTTGCCTAGTGTCGCTGAATAGACCGTATGTTCTTGAATTCATGGCTGTGTGGTACCCATATAACACGGAGAACAAAACTACTGACCTTAACTACATAGGCTGAACGTCACATTAAGTAGCCAGACTTAAACACCTCTACTGTATTCTACTCTTTCATAAGTTCACTATATGGAAGTAATCTAGGATGAAGTGACAGCAAAAGCTTAGAGAAACTGAGAAAATGGTTCTGACCAAACAACTTAGGCGAACAAATCTCTGATGAACCGTATTTTCTTTTATGACAGCCTCAAGGTAAATATATGCCATTCGGGAGGATTAGCTGCCCGGCATCGAGTTGCATTTGAAGCCTGTACCTCCTGGTTCTGCGAGGTGTGCGCAGGTGTGCTTAAATTCACATGGAGTCAGGATAAGCTAGTCTGGGAAGGCATCAGCTCGCATTTGCACCATGTATACCTACTGCGGTGACTGGCCTGTTGGTAAGAGGGTAGTGACTTCATGTCAGTGGTTGAGGGTAGATAGAGTGTCTGGGTAGGATGCTTCATCCCTGCGGTGGTGTGTGTTGTCTTGGCGAACTGCAGAGCCCATTCCTGGTAGAGAAGAAGTGCAGTGGGTGGATTGGCGTTACCTCCCTGCTCCGTGGCGTCAGCATATACATATGGGAAGCGGACAGAACACAATATAGAAGAGCCCACAATGTCCATTGTAAAGGTTGACCATAAGCCCCTCTCCATGCAGCTCATTCCTCTCCAAAAGATTTGAATCCAACTTTAGTCCTCATTCTTTCCTAGTATTGCTGTGTTGTGTGACCAAATTCTTCCATAGTCACTGAAAGCATTCCGGGCTCACAGAAAGGTGCTTAGGGTGGAATAGTCTTCCTCTACTCAAGAAGGCTAGGGATTGTGATGAGGGGCCGAGATGTCAGTGGAACAGGGAAGTGTTGTCCTGCTTCAGTTGTCGTGGAGCTGTCTGGTTGTGCATCAGTTGGCAGGAGACATCTTGTCGCTTCTGTGTCAGAGGACATCTGTTGGTGCATCAGTGTGGCAGGAGACGTCTTGTTTCGGCTTCTGTTGTCAGAGGGACGTCTGGTTGTGCATCAGTGCGGCAGGGGATTCTTTTTCGGCTTCTGTTGTCAGAGGGACGTTCTGGCTGTCATCATGCGGCAGGGGATGTCTTGTTCGGCTTCTGTTCTCTGGTGAACGTCTGCTGTGCATAGGTGGTGCTTATGGGAACTTCTTGTTCATCTTCAGCTTGGGTACCGAGGGTCGTCTGGTTCGCGCAACGTTCGCTTGAACCATAAGATGTCCTTATTTATATGACGGTTTCAATTACTTCCTGCAAAAGCCCAGTTCAGGATGTTTTGCATTGGGAACTTTTGTGTCTTTTTCTTTAGGCACCGTGCTCTTCTGGACTATCTTCGCCTTTAGCACGCAGACAGCTGCTTTCATTTCTCTTCCATACTTGGGACAGCAGCAGTTTAGCCCGCTTGTTGCATGTGTAGAATTGGGACTGATCCATGTCAGAAGATTAAGCAAATACGTTCTTGGACAGAAAGCGGTTTCAAGACAGATCAGACTTTGTGGAGGAATCCATTTTGGTCGACCTTTTATGCCCTGATCCTTGACTCATGTGTGCAGGTGTTAAAATAGGGTTAACATAACGTTACATTACAAATGCTTGCATACCTTACTGTGAACGTTCACTGTGCTTCGTTTCATTCTTTCATAAGCAGCAATGCCCAGAACAGTTTATTTCCAAGGAGATGAGGATGAGAATACGGCAGATGTACCTGAAAGGAAAACAAATAAGCCATATCTAAGCCTGTTAAATAGCTTGGGCTCAACGTCACTCTATGCTTTGTTTGCTATCATGTCCTATGCAAAGACTAAGTTATAAGAGATTTCGCTCGTCAGAAAAGTATTTACTGTACTGTACCGTATGACAGACAGCTAACTGTAAATTATAGAATGAGATATATTGTTTTTCTGTTTCCACTCCTTTCTCCATTATCCCCTCTCCCTCCTTTCTTCCCTCATCCCTCTTCCTCCTTTCTCCATCATCCCCCTCCCTCATCCCTTTCTCTCCCGTTCTTCTTGTGCAATTTTTGGGACAATTATGTAGAAATAAAAATGTTATCGATTGCCATATTAACTTCAGTCGTGTGATAAATACGTATGCACACTTGTAATCATTCACATGTTGGTTCCGATTGTAGGTGGCAAGTGGCTTGTGGATGAGATCGACATCAAATGATGACTTTGTGCTGCCGCAGTTAAGAAGTTCTGCAGCAGGAACATAACCTGACAATGTCCGAGTCCAGCATCAGTGAGAAGAGACAAGAATTGGGGCGTGACAACAGACGTGTCTAAGTGTTTTGTCTGCAATATTGGTATAAGCAATAGTGTTGTTGTTCAGTATGCACATGGTGGCATTTTACGTACCTGTGCAATTCGATCTGTCATTACGAGGGTTCAAATGATAAGGACTTAGCTGCAATCACACGAAGTTTCTCCTCCTTCTTGTCCATCCATGAACTGTAGACGCGCGTTCAATCCTAGATCTCTAGCCACTTGGTTGCTGGAGTCCCGATTTGATTTATCAAAGCAACATACTTTCTTCTAAACTAAACTTCTTCCATTGTTTTGAAGATTCCGATATTCTATCTGGAAGAGGTCTTCCTTATGCCTTTTCCTGGCTCTCTGAAAGCACATGGGCCGAGGATCAGATGAGAAATTCCCCTGACAGAGCGTTCTGAGCAATGCATCACCATGGTAACGTGCATCAATGAACACCGCGGGGTCAACTGATTCACATGACCCCATGATGTCCAAGTTCAGAGCTGCAGTTATGTTACATTTAGAAGCACGACAGTCTACTTACCCTATATTCCATTTACAGTTTATTGATACAGAGAAGGCAAACCAAACCTCCATTAAAAACACAACCCAATGATAAATTTTCCTGACTCCAGTAACTTGGCAACAGATTATTTCCTGGATCGACATCCTTCCCATTTTACTGTTTTGTATCCCTTTTATACCGTTCCTTTCTAAAATATGTTCAACCTTGTTCGAGATATCTATAGTATCTGCTATTACAGTCTCCATCTGGTAATGAATGGACACATTATACTGCCCTTACTGTAAAGAACCTTTCCTTTGTTACTGCGTGAAATCTAATTTCCTCAACCTTGTCATTTGTTACGCCTTGGATGAATGTTTCTTTGAAAGCTCCCTGTATTGACATTGAATATATTTTATGTACAGTAGTTTTTCATATCCCCTCTTAGATACCTGTTTTGTAGACTGTGAACAATATAATTTAGCTAGTTCTTGCCTCATACGTCAGATTTTCATCTCCTTTTTATCTGGTGCTTTCGTCTCTATGCTTTTTCTGTGCCATAATGCTTTTTTATGGAGTTGTGTAACGGTCAACACTGTTGGCAAAAGCCAGGACTATTGGGCAGCTATTAGTTAACGCTGCCAGTGGTTGACAGGAGCCCTAATGAGCCACCAGGGATGGAGCTTTTAAAATCAAGCAATCTGTAGTCCAGTGCTGGATGTTTCCTGATCTGCAGACAGACTGACTCTAAGGTCTGTTAACCGATATATATGTATTCTGCTCTTACTTTGGCAATGTGTTTCTATTGCTCTTGGATCTGTTAACCTTTTGAACTTGCTGAGAAAGGCTAATATGAGTTACAGCTGAACGTGGCTGAAAAAGCACTATGATTGCTGCTAACGTTGGCTGAGAAACAGCTATATTGAAGTTGCTGCTGAACGTTGGCTGAGAAAAGCAATATGGAGTTGCTGCTGAACGTTGGCTGAGAGCTATCGAAGTTTGCTGGCTGAAAACGTTGGCTGAGAAAAGCTTATGAGTGCTGCTGAACTTGGCTGAGAAAAGCTATATGATATTACGTGAACGTGGCTGAGAGCTATCGGTTGCTGCTGAACTTTGGTAGAAGAAAACAGTGTTTTTGCTTCGGAATACTTCGCAAATAAAAGCCTACATTTATTTATACCGAACGCAAAGATCTGTCATTTATATCTCTGTCGGGGCCTCTCTTAACTGGTCAAAAACTGAAAACTGACTCCATATTCAGGTGCAGTGTTGCTATGATTTACAAGTAGTATAGTCAAGTCAAAAGCCAGTGTACAGATTATGCAGCATATCTGAATAAAGCTATAATATTATTTAAATGAGGCCAGACACCTTTAGTGAGTATTTTCTTGAGATAAGTAGTCTTCTATCTTCATGGCTCAAAGATAAGGGATTAGTATCATACCCGGTGAAGGGATAATGCAGCCAGTTGTTTGCCTATGGCATTTATGGCTGTTCTCCTTCTACTGTAAATTGTGAGAATGCATCCCCTAGACCTGATGAGTTTATTGAAACTGGATCTGGTGCTGGACAAATAAGTCCCCGTTATGCTACCCACGAGTAGTATGGTCTGTCCTCCGAGGCGTGCTTCCACTGAATAATTTGCAGGAGATATATGTCGAAGGCGGAAGAAAAGCGGAGACACAGCACTGAAAAACATGGGCTGAGCAGGACTGAGGCTATAAAACCTATTTATGGGGATCGGCGTGAGGGTAACCTCTGACACGTGTGCGTCGTAAAAACCGCACTTGTCAAAGAGTGTAATCCCCTGTCTGTTGTCCTGAAATATCTATCCTAACGGAAGTGAGGACCGTACGACTTAGCGTCATCTCAAAACCGGAATTCCCTCCCCCTGCCCCCTGTCATTATTTATAGGAATATCATTAACATGTTCGCCTATCTGGGCCTTTTTTCTTTCTTTTATTAATTGTTTCAACCACACCTTCTTTTCTATCATTTATGTCTTCATATTTGCACATATCATGTATAATGGGATATATCTAGTCTATTGAGGCATTTGTTAAATAAATATTATTTTAAAAACCTCTACATTATCATCACGCAACTTTTCCCACCCTCCCTCATTAATTCATGGTTGTGACTGATCATTCAGTGTAACTTTACAATATTATTATGTCATCTTTTCTATATTTGGATACTCTTATGTGCCAGTTCTGGTATACCAATCGCTTTACCTAGACTATAAAATTATAGTATCTCACTTCGTTTTATGTCACCACATACTCTGATATATAATGTAAAACCATCTACCAACTCCTCCTGTGTCAATGGAAGGTTACTTTTCGTTTTTTTTTGTGACAGCCCCTCTGTGACACGCATAAACACAGCTGTGAAACGGGGCTTGTCCCATTATATATACAATATACAGTTCGGTCCGGAAATATGAACACTGACACCATTTTCATCATTTCGGCTCTGTACGCCACCACAATGGATTTGAATAAACAACCGATGCAATAGAATTGCAGACTTTCAGGCTTTAATTCAAGGGGTTGAACAAAATATTTTATGAAACGTTTAGGAATTGCAACCCTTTTTTCATACAGTCACCTTATTTCAGCGGCTCAAATGTAATTGGACAAATTAATACAATCATAACTAAAATGTTTCATTTTAAGACTTTGTCGAGAAGCCTTTGCAGCAATAACTGCTTGAGGTGTGGAACGCATGGACTCACCAAGCTGGTTTTCCTCCTTTTGATGCTTTGCCAGGCCTTTACTGCAGCTGTCTCAGTTGTTGTTTGTCCGTGAGGCCTTCTCTGCCTTAGTTTTGCTTCAGCAGTGAAATGCATGCTGATCGGGTTGAGATCAGGTGATTTGACTCGGTCATTGCAGAATATTCACTTCTTTGCCTTAAACTCCTGGGTTTGCTTTTCGCAGTAGTGTTTTGGGTCATTGTCCATCTGTAAACTGAAGCGCTGTCCAATCAATTTTGCTGATTTGTCTGAATCTGAGCAGACAATATATCCCTATACACTTCAGAATTCATCCGGCTGCTTCTGGTCTTTCTGTCCAATCATCAATAAACACTAGTGACCCATGTGCCATTGTAAGCCATGCATGCCCATAGCCATCACAACCGCCTACAACTGTTTTTTTTTTTTCAGATGATTTTTTCTTCCCATCATTCTGGTACAGGTTGATCTAGTTTCATCTGTCAAAGAGAGCGTGTTCCAGAACTGGGCTGGCTTTTTTTAGATATTGTTTGGCAAAGTCTAATCGGCCTTTCATTCTTGAGGCTTATGAATGTTTGCACCTGTGGTGAACCATTGTGGAATCATGTATTTGCTCTCGGGAAGTCTTCTCTTTATGGTAGACTTGGAAAATAAATGCCTACCTCCTGGAGATTGTTCTTCACTTGGCTGAATGTTGTGAAGGGTTTTTCTTTACCATGGAAGGATCCTATGATAATCCACCACTGTTGTCTTCCGTGGACGTCGAGGCCTTTTGTGTTGCGAGCTCCACCAGTGCGTTCTTTTTTCTCTCAGAATGTCCAAACTGTGATTTGGCCACCTCCTAATTTCCCGCTTTCTCTCTGATGGATTTTCTTTTTTTTTTTGCAGCCTATGGATTCCCTGTTTCACTTGGTTTAGAGCTCCTTTGACCGCATCGGTTGGTGGGTCACAGCAACACTTCCAAATGTGAATGCCACACTGAATCAACTCCAGACCTTTTACTGCTTATTTGATGATGAAATAATGAAGGAATAGCCCATACCTGTCCATGAAACAGCTTTTGAGTCAATATGTCCAATTACCTTTGGTCCCTTGAAACATGGGGCTCAATATAAAGAGATGTAATCCTAAACCCTTCTCCATTTGGATGTGTAATACCCACAATGAAATCTGATAGACTGCACTTTAAGCCCATATTCTTAGTTAACTGTACTTAATGTATTTTGGTACACACAGCGAACAAATAACACAAACTTGTATCAGTGTCCATTATTTCCGGACCAACTGTATGATGTAATTTCAGGTATGTGCTTCCGACATTAACAGTTTAACTCTTTATGAATAGGATTAGATATATAAAGTCTTGCATCACTCATTTAGAACATTTATCATGAATGCATGTTATTATTTAGAATGTAGTACCTATTCCATTTAGTTCGCTGCTTGTTTTATATATAACTGTTTGTTTTTTATAAGTCGTATTCAGCTTTTTTTAACATACCCTTGAACACTTCTATATTAATATTGTGACTAAGCATGTCAGTATCGTCCTCCTTCCAATAGGGGTCGCTGTCTATGACAGACGAATCGTCGACGCCGGGTCCTTTCCGGTTTATGAGATGACGCTACGTCGTACGGCGTCACTTCTGATTATGGACTTTATATATTTTCATACACAACAGATAGGGATACACTCTTTAACAAAGCGCTGTTTAGATTGAAACACAGTGTGAGGTGCCCTCACGCCGTCCTCTAATGTGGGTCACCACACCAATAATTGCTTTTTTTAGCCTTCACCTGGGCTCAAGCTTCATCGTTTTTTTTCACTGCTGTGCTCCGTATCCTCCGCCTTCAGATATAACTCATGCTAATGAATTAATACAGTGGCATTATTATGCTTTCTCCCTCCATCTTTTTTAAAGTTATACAAGATATAGATTTATTTGCTTGACACTACTAAACTACTGCCTGACATTGGGCCACTATTGGTAAGCCTGCTGTCGCAGCACCCTAAATCATTCTCCATCAGGATTTACCTAATTTTTTTCCCCATTTTATTTATAAGTAGCCTGTTTATTTTTGCTCCCCCAATGCATAACTTACATTTATCTGTATTAACCTCATCTACCGATTTACTTTACTTGCCTACGTTTCAAGTTATTCATCTTTTGGAGATAAATACACATCCTGCTTAAGGTTTGTGTTACCACGTCGCTCAAACCCCCAAATGAATGTATACGTTGCGTGCTGCCAGGGAGTATGATACGCAAAAGGAGTAGAGTGTACAGAGTACACCAAAGTCCCTAGTGATGGCGCACCGCAGACCTGAGTAGTATTAGATCATGGTCAAGTGGTGCGTCAAAAAAACAACATCAAAGTAATTAAAAAAATTGTTTTATTATTACAATACATTGTTAAAAACGTGAAAACTTCTTTATTCTCTTTGGGGAGAGAGATGCTGACTACTACATGTAGAGTGTGTATAGGACTTATATGATCGATACTACTGCAGAGGTTAGCTGAGGAGTCTACTTGGTGAGCTAAGCCAATCCAGACTATGGAGCAATCTCCTCTTGAGATAATCGTAGGGTGAATGTATTAATATACCGAATAGTTAACCCAAAAATAAGAGGAGATGTTCATAACGCCATAGGATCTGGTTATTGGAGTACCAGGTGAGCAACCACTGAGTATAAGCTGCTTACACCAATATCCAAGATATTGAAATTTATCTCTAGTGGGAATGGGTACCCATAATTCTCTATAAGCGCGTGCTTGATGTCATAGTCTATACCTTCACAGTATGTAGTGATCGATAGTCATTGCCTTGAGAGTGCCTATTAGGGGGATTGCCTATATGGCCCGTGCGTTGGTACGCTAATAAGGCATATCTAATATACAGTCTATGGGGAGAGACTGGTGATTGACGTTCAATGATAAAGCTCTGCAATAGTAAGTATTCCGTTGCCGTGCACTTGTAGTTCTTGCGAGAGTGCGTGATGGCTTAATGCATCCTCATGCTGTGACTATGAACCTGCATGATGTGTTGAATACAGACAGGTACCCGTTGTATAGTGGCCGTAGTACTTAATTTGATTTATTGACGGGGTCTCCGGTACCGCTCTCACTGGATCGCGTAATTACCCTGTGTGGCAGGTCGCGTCCACCGTCGTATGCCATTCCCCCGTGGTGTATCAAGTATGGAGCAAGTTGATATACCCTGGGATTGCCCCTCCATTACCATGTACTGGTACTAAATTTGATAATTGTTGTTACTGGTGTGCCATCGCGATACCTTACTCCAGGATCACATGAGTAAAAACCCTTGCCACAGGCAGCGTCCTCCGTTGTATACGGTGTCCCCTTGATTACCTGAGCGGACCCGTTTGTGAGTATATCAGAACAGTTTCTGTGGTAATAGCTGTAGTGTATACTCAGGGGGCAGTGCACGGGTTCCCCTGGATTCCCTGAGAGGACCCGTTGGTGATATGCCTAGTACAGTATCTGTGATGGTATTATTAACACATATATCTGGGCATTGAGGACATGTAGCGTTGACTCGAGGCAGATAAGCGATGATGTGTATAAACGGTGCCAAGGCGAGCTAAATTCCTCATAATAGTTGAGAAAACTCGCCTTATTATGCGTTCTACTTGTTTTGGCCTGAGGAGGACCCTGTCTAGGTTATCTTCGATTTGCCAGGGATATCTGGGTGGTAACCGTTATCGCAACAATACAACACACCTAGAGATCATACTGATGCTGAAGTATAGGCAGACTATGCTAGATCGTATATGTAATAGGTATTGATCTTAGAGCAAGCAATAAACTCCTCAAGTAAGTATGAAGAAGATATCAGAGTAACACCATAACGGCTAAAAACCCGACGTAGGTTTCGTCGCCTTGAGCGACTTCTTCCGGGGTGGGCGTAGACGCGTCTCTGTCTGCCCCTTTATACGTCATCGTTGCCGTAGCAACCGTGAGACGCTAGTGTGAGTCCGAGATGGTGGTGGTGGCGTGAGTGTACTGCACTTAGCAGTGTGATTTGAATGCACAGAAAAGGACCTAGTGATCGGCTCACAGACGTATACTGTGAAACAGGAATACCAGAGATCAGATTAAAACCGCAATGATGTTGATACGGCTATTGAAGGTATGATGTGTTACAGCAGGGGTTGTAAAGTACTGTCAGAGTATATAAATATTGGATACAAATGGTTATGGTAATTATATGACTAGGAGTGGTACAATATGTTGCACAGAGAAAGTAATCATTCATAGAAAAGGTGTATATACGAATCCTTCATTGAGGCCAGATGGATAGTGCGTGTTCAGTAAATATATCCACCTGGCCTCGCATTGTAGCAGTTTTTGATCCCAATTGCCTTTACGTATATTTGGTGCAATGTGATCAATACCCTGAAAGCTGAGGGTGCTACTATCTCCATCATGTACTCCGCGTACGTGTCGGGAGACTGGGGTATCCATAGAATTTCGGATGGAGCCTAGATGTTCAAGGACTCTTCTAGATTAAGAAAGGTCGATATGTTTGAGCAGGAATCCTGATGTGGAGTGAATCGACTCTGTGGTTTAATTCAACATTCACCAATACACAGAAAACTAAGACCTATCAGGTCAAAACCTTCACCAACTGTAAAAGCACAGGAGTCATCAACCTTATCACCTGCTCCTGTGGCTTGAGATATGTGGGTAAAACCAAACGGGAACTGAGGAGAAAAGTCCTTGAACATCTAGGCTCCATCCGTCGGGTTTTTAGCCGTTATGGTGTTACTCTGATATCTTCTTCATACCTCTACTTGAGGAGTTTATGCTTGCTCTAAGATCAATTACCTATTATATATACGATCGCTAGTCTGCCTATACTTCAGCATCAGTATGATCTCTATGTGTGTGTTATTTTGCTAACGGTTTACCACCACAGATACCCCTGGCAAATCCAAGTATACTACGACAGTTCCTCTCGGCCAACAAGTAGACCGCATAATAAGGCGGGTTTTCTCACCTCTACTTGAGGAATTTATGCTCGCCTTGGCACCGTTATCCACATCATCGCTTATCTGCCTCGAGTTCAGCTACATGTCCTCAATACCCAACGGTCCACTCAGGTAATCCACGGGGACCCCCCCGTTATGACGTCGGACCTGCTCTGTGGCAAGGGTTACTCACGTGATCCCGAGTAAGGTATCGCGGGCACCCGTAACAACAATTATCAATTAGTACCAGTACATGGTACTGGAGGGGCCAATCCCAGGTATACTCACTTCGCTGCCATACTTGATACACCGCGGGGAACGGCATACGACGTGGACACGACCTGCCACACAGGGTAATTACGCGATCCTGTGGAGAGGCGGACCGCGAGACCCCGTCAATAAATCAATTAAGTACTACGGCACATACAACGGGTACCTGTCTGTATTCACCACATCTATGCAGTTCATAGTCACAGCTGAGGGATGCTTTAGCCATCACACACTCTCACAAGAACTAAAACATGCACTGCACGAATATTACTATTGCAGAGCTTTATCCATGAACCGTCAATCACCATCTCTCCCTCGACTGTATATTAGATATTGCCTTATTACGTACCATCGCACCGGACAATATAGGCAATCCCCCTAATAGGCACTCTCACAGGCATGACTATCGATCACTACATACTGTGAAGGTATAGACTATGACATCAAGCAAGCGTTATAGAGACTTATGGGTACTCATTCCCACTAGAGATAATTTCAATATCATTGGATATTGGTGTAGCAGCTTATACTCATTCCCACTAGAGATAATTTCAATATCATTGGATATTGGTGTAGCAGCTTATACTCAGTGGTTGCTCACCTGGTACTCCAATACCAGATCCTATGGTATGAACATCTCCTCTTACTATTTTTGGGTTAACTATTCGGTATATTAATACATTCACCCTACGATTATCTCAAGAGGAGATTGCTCCATAGTCTGGATTATGTTAGCTCACCAAGTAGACTCTACAGCTACACCTCTGCTGTATCGATCATACAAGTCCTATACACACTCTACACTACCGACCAACTTTATTCTTACTCGAATTTCGGAGTATCCCGGTTATCTGCGGTTTTGTGTCGTTTTCTCCCGGGGTATATAGCGTTATATCGAGCCCGTGATTTAAGCATTTTATTCCTGCTGGCTGCAATACTGCAATGCCGTGTAAAAACGCATGGGGGCGTTTGCGAGCTGTCTTTGAAGCCGAGAAATTCATGAATTGTAATGCAGTATATACTATATATATACAGTATATACTGTATAACAACAACCCCTATAATCCCTAACATACACATACAGTACTGTATATGCACATCAATGATACTATAGGCCATCCCCTGGCGAGATGTGTTTGCAGCAGAGAGAGAACCGCTGCTCTCTCTGCGCAAACATCGGCACATTAAAAATTATTTAAAATACATTTTTATTCATAGTGTACATGTGCAGGGGGTCTCCGGAGCTGAACCGCGTTGGTTTCAGGTCCGGGGACCCCCTGCTCCCCGAGATACGACCCCCTTTATGAGGTGCCGGTATCCCTCTGCATTTAAAGGTCCCAATCACGTGACCGCGACATGTAAACAAAGCAGAGGGATACCGGCACCCCCTAAAGGGGCCTGTATCTCGGGGAGCAGGGGGTCCCCAGACCTAAAACCAAAACGTTTCTGCTCCGGAGACCCTTGCCACATGGTAATGAAGCAGCATTTCTTTATTTTTAATAATATTGTACAGTGAGCAGGGGGTTCCCTGAGCCAGAAATTAATGCTCAGGGGACCCCCTGCTCCTGCACAATATTATTAAAAATACAGAAATGCTGCTTCATTACCATAGCTGATAGCCGCTAAGGCAATGAAGGGTTTAAGGCAGAATAAACAATAAATACATTAAATACATATTTTTAATGTGTGTGTTAAACCTCCCTGCCTTGACTGTAACCTCTGTAAGACCCCCTCCCCCTATTGTGTGTGTTAAACTTCCCTGCCTTGACTAATCTATGTAAAAAACCCTCCCCCTATTGTGTCTGCTAAGCTTCCCTGCTTTGACTAATCTGTGTAAGCCCCCCTCCCCCTATTGTGTCGGTTAAATCTCCCTGCCTGTGTTTCTGAGTGCAGTGTACTGTATTTAAATGTGGGGAGGGGGATCCCGTGTAAATAATCACACCCACACCCACTACCCACTACCCACTACCCACTACCCACAATAAAAAAAATTCACACACAGCAGCAGCACAAAAAATAAATAAATAAATCTAAATAAATAAATAAATATAAATAAATACATTTAAAATACATTTTTATTCATAGTGTAGATGTGCAGGGGGTCTCCGAAGCTGAACCGCATTGGTTTCAGGTCCGGGGACCCGCTGCTCCCCGAGATACAGGCCCCTTTATGAGGTGCCAGTATCCCTCTGCATTTAAAGGTCCCGATCACGTGACCGCGGCCTGTAAACCAAGCAGAGGGATACCGGCACCCCCTACATTTCTTTAGTTCACTTACCATTACTTGCCCCCACCGACTCCCGTTGCGCAGCTTACTCACGAACCAATCCACGAACAGGAACCCATAAAATAAAAAACCATAAAATAATAAATATTAAACTAAAAATCCAAATCAATCCACGGGTCTTCTATTTGTAATCCATCTTTATCTTCATCTGTATTCTTTTTTCTTCTATCTTCTTCCGGGCAGGGCGGGGTCTTCTTTCCATCTGCGACCACGCCCTGGTCTTCTTTCTTGTCCGGAGGTCCTTTCTCCACGGCGTCTGGCTTCAAAATGAGACGACATAGGCTTTTAAAGGCCTTTTCATCATATGGTTCCCACGGCCCTGATTGGGCCGTGAAAACCATGTGTTTTGGCCGATAAAAATGATGACGTCACTTAAAGGCAATGACAGCACAGCCAATCAGAATGACGTCATGAAAAGACACATGGCCGCCCTCACATGGTATGGTAGCCAATCAGAGCGTGGGAACTCCATCCCTACTCTGATTGGCTCTAGTATACCATTTGACAGAGGCTTGGGGGGAAAATAAAGATATACTACGACAGGGTCCTCTCCGGCCAAACAAGTAGAACCGCATTAATAAGGTGGTTTTTCTCACCTCTACTTGAGGAATTTATGCTCGCCTTGGCACCGTTATCCACATCATCGCTTATCTGCCTCGAGTTCAACGCCTACATGTCCTCAATACCCAACGGGTCCGCTCAGGTAATCCACGGGGACCCCGTATACAACGGCGGACGCTGCCTGTGGCAAGGGTTACTCACGTGATCCCGGGAGTAAGGTATCGCGAGGCACCCGTAACAACAATTATCAAATTAGTACCAGTACATGGTACTGGAGGGGCCAATCCCAGGTATACTCACTTCGCTGCCATACTTGATACACCGCGGGGAACGGCATACGACGGTGGACGCGACCTGCCACACAGGGTAATTACGCGATCCTGTGAGAGCGGTACCGCGAGACCCCTGTCAATAAATCAATTAAGTACTACGGCACTATCACGCATTCTCGCAAGAACTAAAACGTGCACGGCACGAATATTACTATTGCAGAGCTTTATCCATGAACCGTCAATCACCAGTCTCTCCCATAGACTGTACAGTATATTAGATATTGCCTTATTAGCGTACCATCTGCACCGGACAATATAGGCAATCCCCCTAATAGGCACTCTCACAGGCATGACTATCGATGGTTTAAGCAGATAGTGCTACAAGGAAAATTTCCG
>WSYH01000162.1:176493-264348 GCA_036426205.1 Ascaphus truei
TCCCACTAGAGATAATTTCAATATCATTGGATATTGGTGTAGCAGCTAATACTCAGTGGTTGCTCACCTGGTACTCCAATACCAGATCCTATGGTATGAACATCTCCTCTTACTATTTTTGGGTTAACTATTCGGTATATTAATACATTCACCCTACGATTATCTCAAGAGGAGATTGCTCCATAGTCTGGATTGGCTTAGCTCACCAAGTAGACTCCTCAGCTACACCTCTGCAGTATCGATCATATAAGTCCTATACACACTCTACATGTAGTAGTCAGCATCTCTCTCCCCAAGAGAGGAATAACAAGTTTCACGTTTTTAACAATTTATATGTAATAAAACAATTTTTTAATTACTTGATGTTGTTTTTTGACGCACACTATGACCATGATCTAATACTACTCAGGTCTGCGGTGCGCCATCACTAGGGATCTTTGGTGTACTCTGTACACTCTACTCCTTTTAAATAACATCCTGCTCTGATTTTACTACCTTGCACAATTTAACTGCGGTTACCAAAAATGCGGAATTACAGGCAAACAAAAAGTGCGTTATTTTCATATGGATGTAGCCACTTGTATCTATCAGCTGCCTCAAGACATGTGCTGGTGAACAGCATGCCAAGAGTTGACCATCCGTGGCACAGTGCTTGGCAGGGGAGTGGCACATCAGGATTAACACAGCGGGCATACCTGCTTCTGAATGGAACTCCCGCTGTGTGAATCCTAGCAGACAGAATCAGTCTGTAAGAGATACACATTGAGACAAAGAAAGAATCAGTCACTCTCCCTGTACACCTCTAACAGGCGATCGCGCTGCTTTTATTTTATATTAATAACACAGTATTGAAGCAGGGGGTCTCCAGAACTGAAAAGCATTTGTTTCAGCCTAGGGGACCCCCTGCTCCCCGAGTTACAGGCCCGTATAGGGTTCTGATATCTGTCTGCATTGTTTAAATGTCCCGGTCATGTGGGCCGTGATGCGACGTGATCCAACATACAGATCCTAAACAAGCAGATCTGCAAAAGAATGGATGCAGAAGAGGAAATTCTGTGTTTTAGAATGACCTAGTCAAAGTCCAGACCTAAACCCCAACGAACTGTTGTAACAGGACCTGAAGTAAGCTGTCCATGCAAGGAAGGACAAAAATACCCAATGCTACATCAAATGTGACAAAATACATAGTTAAAAATGTCAATACAAATGTAGCCATGCTGTAAAATGGACTGCAGTCATCTCTCCTGCTGGCAGTAAGGCCTGGTAAGTTACAGGGATGCCAAAAGTAATCATGGAGGTTTGCCCCCACCCTGGTGGTGCCCTATGTGTGGATGGGAGGTTACATACTCTGAGTCCACCTAGTGACATCAGATGGTGCCCGCCCCCCGGAGATTAAGGCACAGCACTGTTCAAAAGTTAGGTTGTTGGAGTAAGGAGCAGGTCTGCGTTGAGACCGCTGGGAGCGGAGGCCCACTACTAGTGCTGTAACAAGTGGCCTTGTTATATTCATTCAGCCTCAAGCTGTATAACGCCATACTGTGTCCAGGGACCTGGCACAGAGGTGATCTCCCTGAGGAGAGAGATCCTACTCCATTGCGGAGGTATCCTTTGAAGTAGTACACCGCAATGTGCGGCTAAGGACTACTTACTCGGCAGCTCCCCACATCAAGCAATAAGATGATCTTGTTCAATTCTATACCCTCGTGTGTAAGTGTGGAGTGATTAACAGAGGAGTGCCCACAGAGGAGTTCCTCACCAGGACCATCCACAAGCGGACGCTGGGATCCTGATAGGTGGAGGGGCTGCCCGGATATAGGTAGATGAAGTACCTACGTGCCTTCTGTCTGTGGTTGGCATCCCCACAAACATCATGCGGACACTCAGGTCTGTTGCCAACAGGTGCACCACCAGACACTACACTGTAATGGGGACTGTTTAGACCCAAGGGCCAATGTGATTGGGGTAGGTCAGAAGAGCCAGAAAATCCTTTACATTTCGACGCGCTGCTGAGATATCCTGCAACAGACAGGCTTTTGCTAGGTCACTTGGAAACAGGAGAGTGTCTGCTGCCCCTTTGTCTGCGTTTGGGACGGCCTAGGGGTAGAAGGGGGCTGATGAGTTTGTAGTTTGCACGGACGACCTAGGGGCCTGAAGGTTGGGGGTTTTGGACCGCAGCTGTACTGTCCTAGTCACACTTGAGGCATTGCTAGTTGGTAGGATCCTAAGGTAGCCTCTTAACGTGGGTCAGGAATTCTGGGAGGTCTGCGCTAGGCAGCCAACAGTGGTAGACGCCACAGTACAGCATGAAGAGCCAAGGAGCACAGCTGGAGGAGTGAGATACAGCAGACACTGAAGTGTGAGCCTAGCCTGATTCGTGCAACACGATCCAGCCTCCATTAGGTACACAAGGTGGTCATCAAGTAATCTTTATTGTCCGGTGTGGTAGCTGCCCCCAGAAGAGAGCTCCATGTACATAATCCTAAGTACAGTGAAAATGGCGACCGCAGAAAATGAGGGATCCGCGCAGTGCGAAGGTCCAAGATGGGGCGGACGGAGCTAATGGGATGACGCACATGCGTGTGTGCGGGTGAAGAGCATCTACGGAAATGACTTTCGACAACCTGCTGTGGATGGTGCTAGATGTGGCCGCGCCGTTTTGGTCCCTCCTGGACCGTGGTCCTACCCCTGAGGACACTGAGAGGACATTACTTTGATCTGTGGAGAACATTATGAGAGTGACTGTCAGTCGCATACAAACATGAAGACGCTCCCTCAATATTGAAGACTACAGTGCACCCAAATGGCGGCTCCCGCTTCCCTGGAGAGACCTCTGGACTAATTGCAGAATTTCTCAAATGCTGGACTTGCAAGAGTTGGCCAGTGGCGGCCCAACGAAAACCCCGCCGCTGATGGGGGTATTTCCGAAAGAGCCGCGCCCTCAGGACAGTGACATCTCCGCGCCCCAGTGCTGAGCCCCCGATCAACCTGTGGACCTCCCCCCCTAATCTCTCACCAGGGGAGTGTATCCAATTGTGCCCAGTGGGAACGGATCTTGCCGAGCGAGGATGTATCCCTGTAATTGGTGCTCCTGTGAAAGAAAGTATAAGAGCTGAGAAAATTGGACGGGGATGCGCCAATAAGAGTGGGTGCTCGGGTGTTGGCGCGAAACCTGAAGCCGCGCCCCCCGGACGCGAAGAGTACAGCCCTAATTTCGGGCACTTCTATAAGACTTGGACCCTCCCTATCGCACAAGTTGGGGGTGGTTTCCAGCTTTGCCAGATGATGGTGGACTGTCGAGGAGTGGTTGGCAATCCAACCCCGTCGTCAGTGTCCAGGAGCAGTACGCTGCACAAGACCGTTACTTGCGTGCCTCCTATCGTGACTATGCCACCAGAAGCGAAGAATACAATGGTCTCCACCCACACCCTATTCGCACCAGAGCTTCCTTGATTCGGGTGGCGGCACCGAGACGGTAGCGTGCCTCTGTCTCAGTGCAGACTGCCCGGTGGTGCCATGTACAAGCGGCAAGCTGCCCGCACTGTGGCCTCCAACATGTGGCCCATGCCTACCTTCGTGCCCTACTAGACCATCGAAGCGTGGAAGATCGGCTATGCTGTCAGCCGGCTTTCCTGCGCTTGGAGGGAAGGTGCGGATCCCGGGAATGGGATCGGGGCCCGGTGCCAAAACCGAGCCCGCGGAGAGAGAAGCTATCGTCATTGTATCGGCTCGAGACTAAGAGACGGTCACCCACCCCCCTCCCGGTGACCCTTAACGCCCGGTGAAGTGGCATTCCCGACGAGAACCCCTGTGTCATCGCGTGTTGTGGTTCGCCAACCATCACCCTGTTGCGGTAACGGAGAAGGGCGCCACCTTACCGGAGCTGTTTATAGAGCGTGAGCCGCCTGTCCCCTATACTGTCGGAAGGCCGAGGGTGTCCTTCATTTCCCCCCCGGACCGCGGTCCAGTGGTGAGGGTCGATCCACCACCACACCACAAGAAGCGCGTAAGAGCAATCCTTGTACTTACCTGACGCTGACGCGACCTCGGCGGAGGAAAGCATTACCACATCCCAGGCGGCAGCAGAACCAAGCACAACCGATGTCGTGGTGGGATGAAGTTCCGCTGGGGTCCCTCCCAGATGGCGGACATCTCCTTGCATGATACTTCATTTTCGGTCGGGCGTAGCAACCGGCTGGAGACTACCAACTCCCGTGGAATGCGCAGGTCGTTTCCGATCGCTTGGTCCCAAGAGGAGCTGCAGGCAGGCGAGAAGGAGAGGTGAGACCCAGCAGTGGAGAACCCAGCGTAGCCCTGGACATTGTGTGAAGTGAGCGGGTCAGAACCCGTCCGATCGGATGACGCCCTGCGTTATGTGGCTCCACCCCATGCCTTGCTACGCCCCAGTCCCTGTCGCATTTTTCCCGGGGGTCTCGTCCAATTTGGGACTGTCCCGATGGTCCCATAGGCACCTCCGAGAATGGACTGGAGGAGACTGGGGTCCGTCGGATATGGTCGTTGGGTGGGGTTATTCAGGGAAGTGTCCATTTCTATGGGTGCCCTAGCGGGGTAAGCTAAACGTTAGAGAATAGGCCCAAGCGTGTGGGGGCCCCAATTCACGTTCAACCGGAACTCTGGGGTTTTCCCCTCCTGGGAGAACAAGAGAGAAGAGATTCCTAGAATTGGCCCCGATGAGTTTAGAGACCGGTGGTGGGCCCCCTTATATTGAGGGTTATGTAGGCTGGATGGACCTACTACTGTTCTACTAGAGAGAGAGGACGTGGTCGATTACTGGTGGGCTCGTGGTAGATTACTACTGGGGAGAGCTAAGAAAGCGATGCAGGAGTCGGTTGTTACCAGACAGGGCCATTATTACGAAGTTACAAATTCTCATGGCTGTGTACCCGTATGTCCCGTTAGACCACTTATGCAAGAATGAGGACAAACGGGATAGGTGGTTGTCGCGAAACCCATAGAGTTGTATATGATTAACAGGGTTGGGCATCACTGAGCGTAAGGCAGAGGAAGAATCACACACATCTTATGGCGAGTGTGGAGCATAGTGTCGGAACATTTACAAACATAAGTAATGTTAGACCAGAAAGGGTGTTACATCGGGGTAACACGTTCTAGTCCTGGATATGGGGGGACGGGAGGTTGGTAGAGCCCGCACCCCGTCACTATTACTAGGAAGAACAGGACAGGTTATTGCGAGAGTAGTTCCCTGAGGCGGGAGGAATGCTATGGATATCATGTATGCCATTACTGTGAAGTTAATAATGTGTTCCATTTTACAGTGCTTCTCGGAGAAGGTACCTAAATGTAGGTCCCAACAGCGTGGGATCCCCAGGGAGAGAAATGTAGCCATTTGTAAAATGGACTGCAGTCATCTCTCCTGTCTGGCGAGTAAGACCTGGTATTCACAGGGATGCCAAAATATCATGGAGTGTTTGCCTCAACCACCCTGGTGAGGTGCCTATGTGTGATGGGAGTGGTTACATACTCTGAGTCCACCATGAGTCATCAGAGATGTCCCGCCCCCTGGAGATATAGGCACAAGCACTGTTCAAAATTAGGTGTTGGAGAGGAGCAGGTCTGCTTAAACCTAGATCAGGAGGCCACTAGTGTGGTCTGTAGAAAGCATTGTTATCATGTTCAAGCCTCAAGCTGTATATTGCCATACTGTGTCCAGGGACCCTCACAGGGGTGATCTTCCCTAATGGGAGAGGGGATCCTACTCCATTGGGAGGGTGTACCTTTGAAGGGAGTACACGGCGCAATGTGCTGGCTAAGGACTTATACTCGCGGGGCAGCTAGCCCACATCAAGTCATAAGATGATCTTGTTCATCATACCTCATGTGTAAGTGTGGAGTGATTGCACAGAGGAGTCACACACGAGAGTTCCTCAACCAGGACCATCACACAGGCGACTGGATCCTGATGAGGTGGTAGGCGCTGCAAGGATATAGGTTAGACTGAAGTACTAACGTCATTCTGCCTGTCTGGTTGGCAATCCCCACCAACATCATGCGGGACACTCAGGGTCTGTTGCAACAGGGCACACACCGACACTTAAACTGTAATGGGGACTGGTTAGACCACACGGGCCAATGTGAGATTGGGTACACTGCACTGCCGCAACAGTTTATCCATGAGTCTCTCATTCCGCAAGCCGTCGTTCCCGCTTGCGATAGCGGCCGCATCCCTCAGGTGCCGCGCATCACGATGCGCCCGCATCATCGGGTGCCAGCACCCCTGCACGCGCGTCCAGGGCTCCCCAGGGAAGCCTGTGCCGCGAAGCGCTGGACGGCGGCAGGGGGTTACCGGGGCCCGGACGGACCCAGCAGCGTAGGGGGGGAGAGCGCCCCGATCGGAGGCGCTCTTCCCGCTGCTTCGGCGCGCCCCGTCCCCTGTCGCGCCGGCCAGGATACTGCCGGCCAAGAACGGCGCAAATGCTCGAATAAACCTGGCCCAGCAGTAGGTCAGGAACAGAGCAGAAATCCGTTACACAAGTATTTAACTATGTTTTTTGACACATTGGATGCAGCATTGGGTATTTTCATCTTTTTTTGTATACATTTGCCCAGCTCAGTAAGCACAACAATAATATATATATTATATATATATATATATATATATTATATATATATATATATATATATTATATATATATCTGTGAGTGGTTATCTGACTTTGCATCTCCCAAGTCCTTGCTTAAAAGCGTGTTTAAAGCAGCATGCATTGACTAAGGGTTGCTCATGTAATGTGACTGAGATAAAAAGTGGCAACTGTGTGCTCATTGCATGTCATTTCCCAGAATCCCTGCTGCAGTGTGGAAGTGCTGTTTGCTGGGGTGATAAATGGTGAAAGACAGGGTTGCAGACCTGTCTAAGACTGCAAATGAATATACAGGAAAATTACAGTTGCTTTATTGCTTTACTGTGGAGGGTTTCGGTCACTTTTTTTACCCACCATAACCTTACTATCGTAATATTATATATATTTATATATACAAAAATATGATTTATATCTTTCTATTTTTATCATTAATATTTATATACTATATTAATAGATATATCTATATTTTTCCTTTCTATTTCTATATATTGTTATCTGAATGTGGTGGGATTTTTTCTGAGGTTAGAGCTTGCAGGGACTGTGTGTTCATTCATTTTAATTTTCAACTGGTTTCCGTTGTTTGGAGGTTGGTGGCACCTCCTCCGTGGGTTTAAGCTTACCCTTCCCCACTTTTGAAGTAGCAGGTTTTTACATGTACCTGCGCAGGCCAGGTCTATTGAGACCATTCACCCTCAACTGCAGAGGTAAATGAGAATTTTCACAGCTACTGTATTGTTATGACCTGCATACTAGTCATGCCCTGATGTGGCTGAAGGCTTATAATGATTTGGCCAGAGTTTAACTAAATGACCCTTACCCATGCGAATACTAACATTTAAGTATCTTGTCACATTGGATGTTGCATTGGGTATTTTCGTCTTTTGTTGTATACATTTGGCCACACTCAGTAGCACTCCTTTTGACACAAATATATATAAATATATATACAGTATTGGGCTCTGCGATTAGAGCTGGCAGGGACTGTGTGTTCATGAAAGGAAACCCTCAAATGTCACTGAGTTGAATCAGTTCTGTAAGGAGGAATTGTAAGGAATCTTGTTCTACTTTTGCTTATACAGTAGCCTTGCAGAACTGTGCAGTTTCCAATTACTCCCTCTGGCAATCTATAAGCACCTGTGCTAGCTATCTCTGCTGCTCTAGCCGGTGCTCCGTCATTGGAGGAATTCTCACACACCTCCCTCCTGTGATTGGCTCACTGCCCTTTATATGCTGGGCTTTGGCACTGAGTCAGGGCCGAGCATAATTCTTCTCCGGACATTCCTGTGCTCAGCCACAAGCCTCCTGGTCTGTCACGTTTGTGTACTAACCTTTCTAGTTCTCGTTATTAGTTCCCAGAGGCCTGCTGCTACTCTCCACGCAGAGGCCTGAGTTCTTGTGTTCCTGAGTTCTGCTGCTACACTCCACGCAGAGGCCTGTCCCGGACTCCTGTGCTGAAGCATTGGTTTGCCAGCACTGCTTCCTGGTAACTGCTGCATTCTCCCCTAGCAGAGGTTACCCTTTGTTTCCTGAGGCCTGCTGCTACTCTCCACGCGGAGGCCTGTTTTGGACCCCGGTGCTGAAGCGCTGGTTTTCCCCAGCGCTGCCCTGCGGTGTTCCTCGGCCAGCCTGCTGTCTTCTCCTGCAGACACGGCATCATGGGCCGAAGCCACCCCTCGTGCAGAGGTCACTCCCGTGCTCACTTTCCTACGCTGAAGCGGGGAGCTCCTATCTACCCATTGCAGAACTCCTGTTTGAATAACGACGATGCTGACTTCTCCAATCCTGACCCTGCTATGTACGACTATGGATTTCGAACTCCGGATCAGTCTGCGCGGACTAAGGTCGGTGATTATATAACCCCACCTCAGCCCCGCAGTCCGGTCTCGTTTTGTGGTGAGCACAATCGGAACAGGAATGGGCCAAAATTCCTCAGAACCGATGTGAGACTGACCAGAAGTTTCAGGAAACGCTTAGTCGAAGTCATTATTGCTCAAGGGGGTGCTACCACGTACTGAATCTAAAGGTTCACATACTTTTTCACACATTGATTATATTTTATCACTGGATTTTATTTAATTTGTGTTTATTTTATTTATTTATTTATTTATAAAATATTTTACCAGAGTTACCTCTCATTTTCAAGTATGTCCTGGGCACAGAGTAAAACAAATAATACATGGTTACAAATACAGTTACATAAATGAACAGGGTATACATTATATACAAGACATTGCGTGCACAGTTAAAGAAAATATATATTATGGGCGTATGAAACAGCTACAGACCAGATTAAAATGTGAGACAGTCTTAGATTTGAAAGAACTTAAACTGGTGTTGGGTTTGCGCTTAAACTTTCTGTAACAATAAATGGGGAAATAAATATACATAATGAAACCTAAGTCTGTAAGACAAAGGAGACTTTTGGTTGCATCCTTTGATCAAATAATGACAAGCCTGCTAACCAACGTCAAGGTAAGTCTTAATAGCAGGTCCCTATGCTAAATGCATCCAAATGTTCTGTGAAATATACCCTGAAGGGGTTAATAAACTAAGCATAAGATTATGTAACTTAGTGCAGTTAAAAACTGGTATATACCAGTAAAAATACTTACATGTAGGCAAGTAAAGAGGAAAGTGAATTTGCAGGGACCTTACTAGGAGTTTACATACCTTGAAGCGAGGAACTATAAACCTCCCACAAGCTGCTCAATAAGCAGCTACCTGTACAGGTGGATTGGCTAAATACATTAATCACTGTGACGGTGTAGAGGTAACCAGGCTCACTAATAAAGGTGAAGCCCATTTTGTTACCTCTGATCCATGTGTTGGAGTTCAGGAGTGTCGGCTTTGGATCCAACTGTTGTAAAAGCATTACATGTAATTATGCGACAATAATTTTTTTGTGTGTTTTTACCTATCCAGGGATGCCAGCAAGCAGGGATTGCTGTGGTATGAGTTTCAAGGTTTTTTTTTGCGGAGAGAGTGTTGTTAGAATGTGTCTATCTAGTCAGGTGGCCAAAGTTGCTGGTTCCCTAAAAATGTACCCATTGGTGCCAGTTGGACAGGACATCTGGAGATGAAAGCCCCAGAGGATGTCCGAGGTGTCAAGACCATTTGCACAGGAGGAAAGGACTCAAGTATCCATATCCTGAGATCAATGGACGCTCTTTGCATCTCCATTTGTCCCACCAGACTGGCAGGAGCCTGTCACCACGGGTGGCATTGAGGGAACCAGGGACAGAGATGCCAAATTGCACATGCCCTTGGTTCATTCAGATTTTCAAGTAACCCTTTTTTTCTACCGGTCTGTCTTGGATTGGTTTCTGAGACTATTCTCACGCTTCTGATAGGGGGGTAGTATTCTATGAATGAAAGCCAGAGGTAGTATACTCCCCTGTACCCATCAGATAGTTAGTTCTCCAGTCTTCTAAGATTCTCAGATTCTAAGTTTCCACTTTCAAATCTCCAGCAAGAAAGGGGCTGCTTCAGTGAAAGCTGCCTGGAATATTTTCTTAAAGACGTTTTCTGTCTTCTTTATTCATGACAGGATGTGTCCTCTATCATGACTTCCGGTCATCTGAGATGGCCATGGCCTTATTTAGGGTCAGTGCCATCACAGGATGCCAGTTACATGGTATACAAGCAATCCTATTGATTGATGTATAATGTGGTCCTTCACTTTTGCCTGATAATGACTTTGTGTGTAGGTTTTCTTTTGAATGGCCAGAATCACTATTAGGCACATATGGTTAGGCCTCTCGGGGGGTGGTGGGAGGGGTTAGACTCATGGTTACCTTAGCGGTTAGTAAAACATTGCATGGCAATATATTTACATTAATCACATTGTAGCCCATTGTGGTCAGCTAGTCATGGAAACCCATGACTAGTTGACCACTTGGGCTACCAAGTGGTTAATATTTACTGTACTTTTTATTAAGTTACATTTTATCATCTCTTTCAGGTTGTTTTAGCTTATCTTTCCAATGTACAGTGGCACGACAAAAAATGTGTGAACCACTTAGGATTTTGAAAGGCAAGAATAATGCGGCACACCATAATGTAAATACAAAAGATACTTGCTGTTACCGGTGCTCCTGGAACAGGGGAGTTCCTGACAAACTCCAAAGCAGATAAACAAAGAAGGTTCCAGGGCACTACGGATTTTCAAAAAGGATTTAATAGAAGAGGCACTAGTGCCCTGGAACCTTCTTTGTTTATCGACTTAGGATTTTCACATATTTCAAAGCTAAAATGTTATTAGATCTTAATTCAAGTCCTAATAATAGATAAAGATAACCTAGCAAACAAATGACACAAAAACATGATACTTTTTCAACATTTATTCACAAATGATTCAACATTCAATATCAAGAGGAGATGCAGCTGGCGTAAGGAGTTCCACAACACCTCAGAACAGCGGTGCGCGCCCCCTTGGGGGGGCGCAAGATTATGTAGGGGGGGCGCGGGCTGCTTGCAGGGAAACCTGGGGGCGGGCAGAGCTGTGCACGGGCGGCCAGAAGCTCTGTGCTGCTGCTTCTATGTGTCTGTGTCTTGCAGAGGGGGCAGGGCTTCTCTCTGCACACAGACAGCCTCTCCTTCTCTTCCTGTCTGCTTCCCACACCAGTTTTCAGCAGCATGAGGGGTTGGGGAATCGGAGCATGTCCCCCCCCAGGAGAAAGTAAGTGTGTGTGTGTGTGTGCGTGTGTATTTGAGTGTGTGTGTGGGGATTGAGTTTGTGTGTGTGTGGGGATTGAGTTTGTGTGTGTGGGGGGGGATTGTGTGTGTGTGGGGGCGGGATTGAATTTGGTTGTGGGGTGGGGGGAGAGTGCGAGTGGGGGGGGGGGGTGGGGTGAGGGGGGGGGGGGTGGGGGGAGGGTGGGGATGGGGGAGGGGGGGGTGGGGGGTGGGAGGGGGGGTGGGGGTGGGGGGGGGGGGGGGAGGGGTGGGGTGGGGGGGGGGGGGTGGGTGGGGGGGGGGGTAGGGGAGTGGGGGGGGGGATTGGGGCTCAGGGGGGAGGGTGGGGGGGGGAGGATTGGGGGGGTGGGGGGGGATTGGTGTGTGTGGGGAGATGAGTGGATGTGTGTGTGGTGGGATTTGAGTGTGTGGGGGGGGAGGAGTTGCGGGTCGTGGGTGGGGGGTGTATTGAGTGTGTTGTGGGAGAGGGTTGTGTGGGGGGGGCTTGAGTGTGTGTGTGGGGGGGGGATTGTGTGTGTGTGTGGGGATTGTGTGTCTTAAGGTGGTTCTTTAAGGTGGATAGAGAGGGTGCTAGTCGGGTATTGAGGGGAAGGGCATTCCAGTGGTGCGGGGCAGAAAGTGAGAAAGGTTTAAGGCGGGAAAGGGCCTTAGATACAAAGGAGGTAGAGAGAAAGCATCCTTGAGCAGAACGCAAGAATCGGGATGGTGCATAGCGAGAAATTAGGGCTGAGATGTAGGGAGGGGCCGAAGAGTGTAAAGCTTTAAAAGTGAGGAGGAGAATTGAGTGCGAGATGTGAGATTTTATAAGAAGCCAGGAGAGGGATTTCAGCAGGGGAGACGCTGAGACAGATTTAGGAAAAAGTAGAGTGATTTTAAACTTGATAAATGGTGGAAGTGAATCCTTTATGGGTGCTGCTAACTTAGATCTGAAGGGTCTGTGTTGTTAATTGTTTCAAATCCAGTAACGATAATGATGGACGATCATAAGGGCTTGATAGATGTAATCAGAAAACATGGCCAGCCATAATGTGGTATAAAGGTAACATTAGCCAAACGGCCTCTTACCTCGGGAGAATGATATCTGACCTGCACTGTATGGAAGTGAGACTCTCGGTAATGGAACGCACTCCTTCCTGCAGCAGGCTGTTCCCTTGGCTCGGGTTCCTAGGATTTCTTTTTGGTAACATCCACTTAGCTCTGACCACCGAATTGCCCAGTGTCGGGAGAATGGCATCTAACCTGTGCTGTCTGGAAGTGTGTCTGGCGGCAACGGAACCCACTCTTTCCTGCAGCAGGCTCCTCCCGTGGCTCTGATGTTGAGCATGTTCACACCCCCATTATAGTCTGATCATTAACTTAATACAGTTAGGTCCAGAAATAATTGGACACTGATACAAGTTTTGTTATTTTGGCTGTGTACCAAAATATATTCAAGTTACAGTTAAATAATAAATATGGGCTTAAAGTGCAATCTATCAGCTTTAATTTGAGGGTATTCACATCCAAATTGGAGGAAGGGTTTACGAATTACATATTTTTAATATGTAGCCCCTCTTTTTCAAGAGACCAAAAGTAATTGGACAATTGACTCAAAAGCTGTTTCATGGACAGGTGTGGGCTATTCCTTCATTATTTCATCACCAATTAAGCAGGTAAAAGGTCTGGAGTTGATTCCAGGTGTGGCATTCACATTTGGAAGCTGTTGTTGTGAACCCACAACATGCGGTCAAAGGAGCTCTCAATGCAAGTGAAACGGCATCCTTAGGCTGCAAAAAAAAAGAAAATCCATCAGAGAGATAGACGGAACATTAGGAGTGACCAAATCAACAGACCTCCCTCCTGCTGATGGCTCACTGCCCCTTTATCTTGCTGGGCTTCTTGGCACTGAGTAGGGCCGAGCATAATCTCTTCCGGACATCCTGTGACTCAGCCACAAGGCCTCATGGTCTGTACACGTTTTGGTACATAACCTTCTAGTTCTCGTATTAGTTCCCAGAGGCCTGCTGCTACTCTCACGCAGAGGCCTGAGTTCTTGTGTTCCTGAGTTCTGGCTTGCTACACCTCCACGCAGAGGCCGTCCCGGTCCGTGCTGAAGCATTGGTTTTTGCCAGCACGGCTTCCTGGTAAGTGCTGCATTATCCCCTAGAACAGAGGTTACCGCTTTGTTTCCTGAGGCCTGCTGCTGGCTACCTCTCCACGCGCGAGGCACCTGTTTTGGACCCCTCTGGTTGATGAAGGTGTGAAGCGCTGGTTTTCCCCAGCGCTGCCTCGCGGTGTTCCCGGCAGCCGCTGTATTCTCCTGAAGACACGGCATCATGGGCGAAGCCACCCACTCAGTGAAGAGGGTCACTCCCGTGCTAAACTTTCCTACGCTGAAGCGGGAGAGGCTCACTATCTCCCCATTGGCAGAATCCTGTTGAATAACGACGAGCTGACTTCTCCAATCCTGACTCCTGTGATTGTACGATCTATGGATTTCGAAACTCCGGATCAGTCTGCGCGGACTAAGGTCGATGGTGTGATTTATAAACAACCTCAGCCCCCAGTCCCGCGCTCTCGTTGTGTGGTGAGACAAGCGGAAAAGGAATGGCCAAAATCCTAGAACCGATGTTGAGATGCCAGACAGTTTCAGGGAAACGCTTTTAGTCGGAAAGTCATTATTTGTCAAGGGGGTGGCTACCACGTTCTGAATTAAAGGTCCACATACTTTTCACACAATTGATTATATTTTATCACTGGATGTTTTAATTTGTGTTATTCTTATTTTTATATTTATAAATAAATTTACCAGAGTTACCTCTCCATTTGTCAAGTAGTCCTGGGCAACCAGAGTTTAAAAAACAAATAAGACTGGTTACAAATATCAGTAATTAGAAGATGACAGGGTATTACATTATATACAGACATGCGTGACAGTTTTAAGAAAATATATATTGGCGTATGAAACAGACTACAGACCCAGATTAAAATGTTGAGACGTTCTTAGATTTGAAGAACTTTAAACTGGTGTTGGGTTTTGCGGCTCCTAAACTTCGGTAACAATTAAATGGGGAATAAATATAATATGAAACCTAAGTCTGTAAGACAAAGAGACATTTTGGTTGCATCCTTTGATCAATGAAGACAAGCCTGCTAACCAACGTCAAGGTTAAAGCCACTCCTTAACTAGCACGGTCCCTATTGCTAAATGCATCCAATGTTTGTGAAATATACCCTGAAGGGTTAATAAACAAGCATTAAGATTATGTAACTTAGTGCAGTTAAAAACTGGTAATACCAGTAAAAATACTTACATGTAGGCAAGTAAAGGGAAAGTGATTTTGCAGGGGGGACATCGACTAGGAGTGTACATACCTTGAAGCGAGGAATATAAACCTCCCACAAGAGCCTACAATAAAGCAGCTACTGTACAGGGGATTGGCTTGAAAATACATTAATCACGTGACGGTTTGTAGACGTAAACCAGGCTCACTATAAGGTGAAGCCCATTTGTGTTACCTTGATCAGTGTTGGAGTTTTTTTCAGGGAGAAAAGTCGTAGTTTGGATCAAACTGTTGTAAAGCATTACATTTGAATTATGGACAATAATTTTTTTGTTGTGTTTTACCTATCCCGGGATTGCCAGCAAGCCAGGATTGCTTGTGGTATGAGTTTAAAGGTTTTTTTTTTGCGGAGAGAGTGTTGTTAAGAATGTGTATATTGAGTTCAGGGTGGCAAAAGTGCTGGTTCCCTAAAATGTACCAAATGGTGCCAGTCTGGACCAGGACATCTGAGATTGAAAAGCCCCAGAGGATGTCCGAGGTGTGGGGGTCAAGACCATTGCACAGGAGGAAAGGACTCAAGTATCCATATCCTGAGATCAATGGACGCTCTTGCTCCCATTTGTCCCACCACAATGGCAGGAGCCTGTCACCACGCGGTGGCTGAGGGAACCAGGGAACGAGCTTCGATGCCAAATGCACATGCCCTTGGTTCATTCAGATTTTCAAGTAAACCCTTGTTTTCTACCGGGCTGTCTTGGTTGGTTGTCTGAGACGATATCTCACGCTTTGATAGGGGGGTAGTATAGTATTCTATGAATGAAAGCCAGGGTAGTTTACTCCCTGTACCCATTCAGATTAGTTAGTTCTCCAGTCTTCTAAGATTCTCAGATTCTAAGTTTCCACTTCTAAATCTCCAGCAAAGAAGGGGCGTGCTTCAGTGAATGAAAAGTGCCTGGAATATTTTTCTTAATAGACGTTTTCGTTCTTTATTCATGACGGATGTGTCTCATCATGACTTCGGTCAGTCTGAGATGGGCCAGGCCTTATTTAGGTCAGTGCATCACAGAAGGATGCCAGTTACATGGTTATACAAGCAATCTATTGATTGATGATAATGTGGTCTGCACTTTGCTGTAATGACGTTGTGTGTAGGGTTCTTTTGAATGGCCAGAAAATAATATTGGCACATTATGGTTAGCCTCTCGGGGGGTGGTGGGGGGGGAGGGCATGGGGTCAGGTTAGACTCATGCGTCCCCCTCCCCCCATCCTACCCCCGACGCTGTTAGTCAAAACATTGACACTGGCCCAACTATATTTACATTAAATCAAATTGTAGCCCATGTGAGTCAGCTAGTCATGGAAAACCCATGACTAGTTGACCACTTGGAGTACCAAACGTGGTGAATATTTACTGTTACTTTTTATTAAGTACATTTATCATCTCTTTCAGGTGTGGTTTTAGATCTTTCCAATTGATAACAGTGGCACGAACAAAAAATGTGTGAACCACTTAGGGATTTTGAAAGGCAAGAATAATGCGGCACACCTAAGTAAACTACCAAAAGATACTTGTGTACCGCGTTTGCTACTGGACAGGGGAGTTTCCTGACAAACTCCAAAAGAGTATAAACAAGAAGGTTTCCAGGGCACTACGGATTTTCACAAAAGGATTTAATAGAGAGGCACTAGTGCCTGGAACCTTCTTGTTTAATCGACTTAGGATTTTCACATATTTTCAAAGCGTAAAAATGTATGTATTAGATCTCTAAGTAAGTCCTAATAATAGATAAAGATACCTAGAAACAAAGACACAAAAAACATGATACTTTTCAACATTTATTCAACAAATGATTCAACATTTCATATCAAGAGGAGATGAAGCTGGCGTACAGGAGTTCCACAACACCTCAGAACCGACCGTGCGCGCCCCTTGGGGGGCAGCAAGTATGAGGGGTGGGGCGCGGGCGACATTGCAGGGAAACTGGGGGCGGTGGCCAGAAGCGTGCACGGGCGGCCAGAAGCTTCTGTGCTGCTGTTCTATGTGTACTGGTTGCAGAGGGGGCAGGGCTTCCTCTGCAAACAGACAGCACTATCCTTCTCTCTGCTGCTTCCCACGACCAGTTTTCAGCAGCATGAGGGGTATGGGGAATCGAGAGCATGTCCCCCCCGGAGAAAGTGAAGGGGGGTGGGGGGGCAGGGGGGGGGAGGGGACCCGGGAGAGTAGTGAGAGGCGGGGGGAGGGGAGGGAGGGTGTGTGAGGGGTCGGGGAGAGGAGGGGAGCGTGGGGGCGGGAGCGGGGAGGGGGGGAGCGGAGGGGGGTCGGGTGGGCGGGAGGGAAGGGGGGTCGGGGGGGGGTGCGGGGTGGAGGGGGGCGTCCGGGGGGATGGGAGGGGGATGGGGTGGGGGGGGGATGGGGAGGGGGGAGGGGGGTGTCGTGGGGGAGGAGTGGGTGTGGGGGGGGGTGGGGTGGGGGGGAGGGGGGGGGGGGGGGGGAGGGGTGGGGTGTGGTGGGGGGGGGTGGGGGGGGGGGGGGGGCGTGTGGGAGGGGGATGTGTTGTGACTAGGGGTGTGGGGGGGGGAGGGTGGGTGGGGGTGGGGGGGGGGAGGGGGTTGAGGGGGTGGGGGGAGAGAGGGAAATGGGTGGGTGGTATTTGGATGTGTGTGGGGGGGGATTGAGGGTGTGTGTGTGGGGGGGGTAGTGAGGTGTGGGTGGGGATTGAGTGTTGTGTGGGGATTGAGTGGGTGTGTTGTGGGGGGGGATTGAGTGTGTATGTGTTGGGGGGGGATTGGGTTGGTGTGTGTGGGGGGGGGATTGTGTGTGTGTGTGGGGATTGTGTCTTAAGGTGGTTCGTTTAGGTGGATAGAGAGGGGTGTAGTCGGGTATTGAGGGGAAGGGCATTCCAGTGGTGCGGGGCAAAAGTGAGAAAGGTTAAGGCGGGAAGGAAAGGCTTAGTACAAAGGAGGTAGAGAGAAGCATCCTTGAGCAGAACGCAAGAATCGGGATGGATGCATAGAGGAAAGTGGGGTGAGATGTAGGGAGGGGGCCGAAGAGGAATGAAAGCTTTAAAAGTGAGGAGGAGAATGAGTGCGTAGATTGTGAGATTTATAAGAAGCCAGGAGAGGGATTTCAGCAGGGGAGACGCGAGACAGATTTGAGGAAAAGTTAGAGTGATTTTAAACTGATAAATGGTGGAAGTGAATCCTTTATGGGTGCTGCTAACTTAGATCTGAAGGGTCTGTGTGTTAATTGTTTCAAATACCGTAACGATAATGATGGGCGATCATAAGGGCTTGATAGATGGAATCAGAAACAAATGGCCAGCCAATGTGGTATAAAGGTAACATTAGCCAAACGGATCTTACTGGGGAGAGATGATATCTGACCTGCACTGTTATGGAAGTGAGACCTGGTAATGGAACGCACTCCTTCCTGCAGCAGGCGTTCCTTGGGCTGGTTCCAGGATTTCTTTTTGGGTAACATCCACTTAGCTCTGACCACCGAATTGCCCAGTGTCGGGAGAATGGCATCTAACCTGTGCTGTCTGGAAGTGTGTCATGGCGGCAACGGAAACCCACTCTCCTGCAGCAGGCTCCTCCCGTGGCTCTGAGTTGAGCATGTTCAACACCCCCATTATGTCTGATCATTAACTTAATACAGTTAGGTCCAGAAATAATTGGGACACTGATACAAGTTTTGTTATTTTGGCTGTGCTACCAAAATATATTCAAGTTACAGTTAAATAATAAATATGGGCTAAAGTGCAATCTATCAAGCTTTAATTTGAGGGTATTCACATCCAAATGGAGGAAGGAGGTTTACGAATTACATATTTTTAATATTGTAGCCCTCTTTTTCAAGAGACCAAAGTAGTAATTGGACAATTGACTCAAAAGCTGTTTCAGGACAGGGTGTGGGCTATTCCTTCATTATTTTCATCACCAATTAGCAGGTAAAAGGCTGGAGTTGATTCCAGGTGTGGCATTCACATTGGAAGCTGTTGTTGTGAACCCACAACATGCGGTTCAAGGAGCTCTCAATGCAAGTGAAACGGCATCTAGGCTGCAAAAAAAAGAAAATCCATCAGAGAGATAGACGGAACATTAGGAGTGACCAAATCAACAGTTTGGTACATTCTGAGAAAAAAAGAACGCACTGGTGAGCTGCAACACAAAAAGGCCTGGACGACCAAAGAAAACAACAGTGGTGGATGATCATAGGATCCTTTCCATGGTAAAGAACAACCCCTTCACAACATCCAGCCAAGTGAAGAACACTCTCCAGGAGGTAGGCATCTCATTATCCAAGTCTACCATAAAGAGAAGACTTCACGAGAGCAAATACAGAGGGTTCACCACAAGGTGCAAACCATTCATAAGCCTCAAGAATAGAAAGGCCAGATTAGACTTTGCCAAACAATATCTAAAAAAGCCAGCCCAGTTTTGGAACAGCACTCTTTGGAAAGATGAAACTAAGATCAGCCTGTACCAAAATGATGGGAAGAAAAAAGTATGGAGAAGGCTTGGAACGGCTCATGATCCAAAGCATACCACATCATCTGTAAAACACGGTGGAGGCAGTGTGATGGCATGGGCATGCATGGCTTACAATGGCACTGGGTCACTAGTGTTTATTGATGATGTGACAGAAGACAGAAGCAGCCGGATGAATTCTGAAGTGTATAGGGATATATTGTCTGCTCAGATTCAGCCAAATTCAGCAAAATTGATTGGACAGCGCTTCACTTTAGAGATGGACAGTGACCCAAAACATACTGCAAAAGCAACCCAGGAGTTTTTTAAAGCAAAGATGTGGAATATTCTGCAATGGCCGAATCAGTCACCTGATCTCCACCCAATCGAGCATGCATTTCACTTGCTGAAGACAAAACTTAAGGCAGAAAGACCCACGAACAAACAACAACTGAAGACAGCTGCAGTAAAGGCCTGGCAAAGCATCACAAAGGAGGAAACCCCGCGTTTGGTGATGTCTATGCGTTCCAGACTTCAAGCAGTCATTGTCTGCAAAGGATTCTCGACAAAGTATGAAAAATTAACATTTTATTTATAAAAGTGTAAACGTGGCAAAAAAATCATTGTTGATCGTTGGGGAAAAAGCAGCAGAAAAATCACATTGGTTCTGTAGAAAATAAAATGTAATTAGAAAATATTTTTATTAGGCCAGTACAGAAATTATCCATAAACACATGGTACATATGGTCTTTTGGGAACTCATATGTTCCTACAGCAGAATCAAACACAGGTGAGTTACAAAGAAAATAAAGGAGTCGGCAGGTGGTGGCAAGTGCTGTCAGTGAGTGGTTTTGGGTATAAGAGCTGGCAGGAAATGTTAGGGAAAAAGTCTTTGTATTGGAAGAGTGCCAAAGCCAATGCTTATTCTTTGATTTACTGTCATAATAAACCAATTCTTTAATATAGTATCACGTTTTGAGACTCAGTGTTCTTCTTTACTTTGTCCAAGCTAAAAATGTTATGGTATTTGGTAGTAAATCTGATTTATTTCTTCCTTTATTTAGGCAAACTAAATGCCTACAGTATTTTAAAAACCCTTGCACGGTAGTAGTTCTTATCGCAAAACTCTTTGGCTGTATTGTGTCCATTTTTTTATGTCGGATTTGTTTTGTATTTTATATACAAGTACAATACCACGAAATTTCTAATGATATTCAATTACTGTACACAGTAGACTTATCTATATAATTGACATACAGTATGTTGCTTTGGAAACTGAGTTCTAAGGAAAATTACACCTCAATAGAACGTGATAATACACTTTCTTAACATATAATGAAAATAATTATGGTCACAAATTATTTAATCACACAGTGTCTTTATATGTAATTATTTAATCATCTATCACACTGCATTGTAATAAAATATTCACAAATCTAATTGTGCATACAAGGAACTCTGGAACAACAAAGAATGTATAACATTCTTAACAGTAAATGAGTGTATATTTATGATAACCTAATAATAATGTAATCATCTTAATTATATAATAATCTAAGGCTTGAACCTCATTAACTAAAAAATAGCTTCTTCTGATATCATAAAACGTCTTGTCAGTGATACAAATGTTTCATGTTTTACATATTTTATATATTGTTTTTCATCCCATAGGAACATATTCGGATTTATCATACAGTAAGAAAATAATCTTAGTGATAATGCGATTTTCTCGTCATTCATTTGATTATGTATGATTTCTTTGAGTTATACAACAGCATTGTTTATTGCGTACAGAAGGCAAAAATTGCACACATTACTCGTTGTATGATTCCTATTAAAGAATTTGTTTTATGAAAGAACTCAATCACTTCTCATATATTACAGGCTTACTGATCAAGCTGAGCCTTCCGAGAGCTAAAACGTATATCATTAACTACCCACGCAAATACTTTTTCTCAATAAAAGCAGAATAAGCAGGAAAATATAACTCTAATTGTAGCAGCATCTACCAGAAGTTGTTCCCATATAATTTGACGTTATCATGTCACTTTTGCAAATAGCAACATGCAAATAGAGCATCATTTCAAGAGCAGAAAAATGGTTATTTGGCGTAGTAAAACTTCACAATGTGTCGTTTATTGTTTCATCCTCTTCCGCCAGGAATATCAAATGTTCGACAGGTTTTATACAGTACTTTTGACACCTTGTTACATACTACTGTATGTGGCAAATTTCAAATGTTTTTTTTTTCTAGAACTTTAATAGATAGCCCACTTATACAGTTTAAGCAAAAACTGCCGTTTCCCAAAAAGTCCATATCACAGAAACATTGTGGAATGCTCGTAACACATAAGCAAGTAACTTGGTAAAGATAGAGGTAGAAAATCCTTAGCTGGAGTACCCTTTAGGTATCAGATAATGAGGCACATCTCACATAAGATCAATTCAACTGGAGACATCCCACTTAGCACTGCTGTAGGGAGTACACACAATAAAGTGTCCAGACACACATATATTGATATAGTGTAATGAATGATAAATGAGATAAATGTCAAGGACTCACATCCTTTGGTGGTGATCCAAGTCCTCAGGTACAAGTGTGCTTCCGTCTTTCATCAGGTTTAGAAACAGGAGCAAAAAAGACACAGCACTACATCCAGATGGGATAAAAGATCAAAAAAGGAGAGCGTTCCCAAAGTGGAAAAAAGGCTAATTTATTAAATCAAGGAAAGAACAGCATACACAGGCAGGACGCCCACGCCTACGCGTTTCAAGCGTTAGCTCTCTATCAAGGTGAATAAGAGGTGTACTCACCGGAATGTATTTATGTATACTGTGAACGCCATCATGACCAAAAAGTACCTACTGTATATTGAAAGGGTCACACCAGGTGGTGCTGTTATTTTACTCCCTACAAATAACCGGAGTGAATCTAGCCCTTAGGCCTCGTCCAGGGTGAAGATGAGAGCGCATGCGCGCTCATGTGACACGTGATCAAACACATGATAGCAATGAGACTGTCCAGCGTGCGCGCACTCCGCGCTCAGCTGCTTGGAGAGACAAAAACATTTGATTCTGCTGCTCGCTGGCGCATCACGTGAGCGGTTCGCCCAGTGAGGGCGAACCAGCTCCGTGATGTCACGGCCACGCCCCCCAACACGCACTGCATGTGCGCGCAACTACAATTTTTGAGCAGGACACGAATCGCTCCTGCTTCTCATGCGCCTGGCATCACCGCACTCGAGAGCGAGTGTGCTCGATCTCAACCTGGCCGCGGCCTTAGTCCTGCCCGCCAGGCAGCACACAGCATTTTCCATGCAGACGTCAGAGAGTTATCAAATAAGATGTCTTATCCTGAGACTCTCAGCTAAGACTCTTTGGCCCAGATCCACAGTTAATGCATCGTTAAGTGCTACCGGTGCACTGCAATGCTCACTAATGCAGTGTTAAGTGCTGTTTTCAGCTGTAATGAGTTCTTGCGTTAGTATCCAAAAGAGGTGTTTGCTGAATCAACGCCTATCCTCAGTGCTCCGTTAGTTCGTTAATGCAAGGATTTAACGATGCTTTAAGTTATAGATAAACTTGCCATTACTTACATCCAAACCCTTAAGGCTACGGTCCTCCTGGAGGCTGCTGCACGCGCACCTGGCGTTCTGGCGGTGCGTGCACAGCAGAAAACCGTGATCTGGGTCTGTAAGGCGTGATCGGTGGTGCGGGGGTGCTGGCTTAGCGTGCTTAGCATAATGGCTTTATTGCCAGTATTCCCTTGTCTCCGGCTGAGTCTTCTGTATGGAGTAAGACTCCTTGGTGAAGCCAGTTTCCTGAAGTTTGTGGTTCAATACTATATCAACACCGCTGATCGCTGATGAGTCTGTTCCTTCATCCGGGCATTCAGCAGATGCATTTCCACCAATCAGAGCTTCATCTGCATTTAGTTGCCAAGAGACCTTTTGCTGCAGCCGCTCCGGTAAAGTGAGAAAGAAAAGCGGATGAACAATAATAATATAACATATTTTGGAGCATTTTCTATCAATATTTCTTGCCTGCTTTATTTAAATGAGTAGCTGTGTGTTTGTTCTTCTGCCATACCGTCATTATTTTTTTATTTTGCTCTGACAGACATTTCCATTGAACACATTCCAGCTCAGGAGAAAAGCAAGACTCCGGCGATCTCCTCTCTTGATTGGCCTGCAGCGCACCATGTGATGCGTCACAGCACGGGAACACAATCTTGTTGTATCCCCTGCTGGCTGACGTGCCACAGTGCGAAGAGGGGCAACAAGCAAGGAGACACCGGGGCCTGCTAGAAAAGAGGTGAGGGACTGGTAAGAGGGGCGCGCACCGCCGTCAGTAGCGGGGACCAAGCCTATGAAAGCTTCCCGTTATGTGCAACATCATGTACTAATAGGATTAAAGAGGCATCTCACTGGTTTATAATGAATACAGGTAGATTTCCCTATTCCAACATAACTTAGCACTCAATGCTCGTTAAAGTAGACTGACGCTACTATATCTATTGCGCATGGGTGGTAATAGAAGTTAAAGCGCATGCGTGGCCTACTGTAATTCTGCAATGCGAACTAGCAAAATATTTGTCATTGTGCATGCGGACAACTGTGGTTTAATGCGTATGTGTGCTAGTAGATATTAATGCGTAGCTTGATGTAACATGTGATTGCCGCCATGACATCACAAATTTTGCCAACCAAGCTAATGATGTCTGTGCATGTCAAATCTGGGATGTCCTAACCAATTGGCGGCAATCACATGTTACAGCGAGCAATCTGATTGGTTGCTGTACCATAGGATGCCATTACAGGTCTTCTGCGATCGCCTTAGCCCCTATAAAAGAAGTCAGGGCTTTCACAGAAGACTGGAAGTTGTAGCAGAGGCCACATTCATGGCTGAAGACATCTAGAGGAAAAGATCAAGAAACAAATCTCTGTGCCCCTACTGTAGCGCACTGCACAATAATGTTTGCTCAATACAAATGAACACTAAGGGAAAAAAAAGAAGTGTCGCCCTGGGTAGTTTTGGGCTATTATTCTGTCCTCCTCCTGACTGTAATCCCTAGTAAGGGCAGGTGCCAGGAGTAATCATGGGTTTCCCCCACTCATTGCAGTGTAGTGAGTCAAAGAAGGTAGTGTCATCAGGCCTTGTGTCCAATCAGAGGAACAGGGGTGGTGCCTACTGGATCTGTTCTTTATGCATGGCATTTCCTGTATTTAGTCAGTTGGTCTCTACCTTTGAGAGAGGTACTGTACTAAGCTGACAGGGCTCTGGCAGGCTTGAGGCCCTCCCTCCGGGGAGTGTGGGTGAACCATACCTCCTATCCCACAGGGGGATAAGGGAAGAGCAAGGACCACTCTCTGTGCCCTTTGGCTGGGAGTAGGATCCAAGGACATCCTGAGGGTGAAGGCTCTTCTATTGCTGTTATCTAAGAACTGCTGTGATCTGTGACTGCTGAAAAAGGAAGATCACTTAAAGAGATCCTGTGTTTTTACCTATACCTTCCTGTCCTAAGACTGAAGTCTATTAGGAGGAGAGGGAAATGAGTTCTTTTGCAGAGACTTCACCCCATACAGATGGGGGCTGCACAAGATGGAGGCGCTGCACCTGTGAGTAGAAATTGGGCAAGACCCCAGAAGCCTGTCCTGTTATTCCCTTTACCACCTAATGGGAGACCCAGGGCCCCCTGTTACCAGCAGGTATAAACCACACAAAGCCATGTAACCAGAGTAGCATATCCCCTAGGAGACCCTATGTGAGATTGGGTGGGGGAAACAGGGTTACAGAAGATTAAAGAAGAAATACTTACAGATAAAGTCTCTTGAATCAATGGAGGATTGAGGGCATCGGTCAAGATGAGGATTCCCCGTCGCCAGGCCATGAATGGCCTCAGATTACAAGTAGGCAATCGCACCAGGATTGATTTTTAGACGTTTTTTTTCTCTTGGCCATCAGGCCTGTTGATTATTTTACATTTACGGTATATGGTTTTGTGATTTTTACTTATGTTTTTTGCTTATGGGGCCTGTGAAATTGATTTTTTATGGTAAGGCATCAGTCCTTTTGGGGGGATTTGTTCGGGTTGGCCTATTGCCCTGAAGATGGTGACCATCTACAAGGAGGGTGTATGCTAGGTAGCACCACTGACACAATCGTTTTTTTGTTTTTTGTTTTTAACCTTTTAATGTTTATTTATATACATAATATAGAAAAGCATCACAGGGCACTGCAGATTTTTAAAAACTATTTATTAGCCAAATATTGCTACGTTTCGACCTACATAGGTCTTTATCAAGTGAAAAAGTGGCACTATTTGACTAATAAATAGTTTTAAAATCCGCAGTGCCCTGTGAAGCTTATCTATATTATGTACCGTGGATTATTTACAGGCTATCCCTGATTGCAGGAGCACCGGTAACTGTATTTCTTGAGTTTGTTTATGGTGTGCAGCAGACTTCCCTACTTTGCATTGTTTATATACATAAAGATGCACCTAATATGGGTAATAGTATTTTCATTTTATTGAATTGTTTATGGTGTAATCATGTATTTTGTTTATAATGGCCACTAGCCCACCATTGACTAGTAGGACTAATGTCCAGTACTGTAGAAGGGGTATTAGGTTTGTTCTAGGGTAGAGGTACCAGGGGGTGGTTTATGGGGGTAGGTGCCCTGGTGATGGAGGTTAGACCACCCAAGGGGATTAAGGGAGGAGGTTAACCCAATTTGTCCATAGTATTCCCACTTTGGCAGATGTTTTCTCTTTCAGATCTTTTCACAATATTCTATTACCAGTGAACTCTGACCATGGCCGCCAGAGAAGTTCAATTTTTATTGTTGTGTCAGTGGTTATGTATAATAGTTGTTCCATCTTCATAACCTCCCATATTCTTGACTCCCATTGTTCCATAGTGGGTGCCTCCAGCTTTTTCCAATTGTCAGCGATAGCACATCTTGCTGCATTTAGCATGTGTATTAATAGGGATTTCCTAATTCTGTGTCCTTTGACACCTTCTCTGTTTAGCAGTATACTACTCGGGTCTTTTGGGATTTTAATCTTGGTAATATTGAAAATCTGCTCCCCTATCATATCCCAAAACACTTTATTTTCGTACACTTCCACCAAATATGTAGCATTGTTCACACCTCCTCACAACCTCTCCAGCACTTATTTGAAGTTCCTTTCCATTTTTGTGGTGTACAATACCACCTATACATTATCTTAAATACGTTTTCTAAAATATTCGTTGACATCGAGAAAGATCCGGTATTGCTCCACATTTGTGTCCATTCGAGTGCAGAGTATTCCCTATCCAGCTCCTTTTCTCAAGCTAATACAAACCTTGGCTTAGATTCAGCAGTGATATCCAATAATGTTCTATAAATATACGATATACTGTGCCCACCTGCACCCAGCATAACCAACACTGTTTCAAAAGGATTCAACGTCCATAACGTGTTTTTTATTTATTTTTGTGTTCATAGAATGAAGAATTTGCATATATTGCCATCTCTCCCCTTCTTTAAAACGAACCGATCCTGAAAGTGTTTTAAAACATCTATTCTCTCCCATTTCCATCAGATTTCCTAGTCTAATTAGACCCGTTTGACTCCACTTTTTAAATATTCTGGAGTCGAGCACTGGGGGGAAATCAGGGTTCCCATATATGGGAGTTAGAGGGGATGGGAACGTGGAGATTCTCTCATCTTTGGGTATTTCATCCCATGTGTCTATATCTTTACAAAAATGATTTTCAATTTCCACCCAGAGTTTATTTTTAGTACAGTGAAACCATTCAAAAAGAGCGTTCATTTCTGTAGCAAGATAATACTTATTGATATTTCGCAGACCAAGTCCACCTTGTGATTTATGTCTTTGCAATGTTTTTATGTCGTTCTTTTTTTTTTTTTAATTCCCAAATAAATGTATTAACTTTACTTTGAAGTGTACTAATATAGTGCTTGGAAACTTTCATGGGGATAGTCTGGAACAAATACATAAGTCTCAGCAATATATTATTTTTAATACAATTAACTCTACCTATCCACAAGATATTATTCTTATTCCACCTTTTTAAATCGTTTTCTATTATTTTTGCTAATGGGGTACAATTGGCCTGGAACCGATCTTCTACTTTTGGTGTTATATTTGTACCCAAATATTTTATACCTCTGTTCTTCCCCATGAAAGGGAAGTTTTCTTTTACATGGGCCGCCAACTCTGCTGGAAGACTTATATTAAGAAACTCTGTTTTTGTTAGGTTAATTTTAAAATTAGATGCTAAACTATATCTACCCAGAACACCCATCAAGCTTGTCAACGAGACCAGTGGATTAGTTACTACCAGAAGAATATCATCCGCATACAGTATAATGCAATCTTATGTTCTTTCTCACCTATTTTAACTACCCCCAATATCTGTATGATTCCTAATTGATTCTGCTAACGGCTCCATTGTTAGGGTGAAAATCAATGGGGACAGCAAGCATCCGTGTCTCGTACCATTATGTATTTTAAATGTTCGAGACCTGTCCATTTACCTTGACCTTTGCCGATGGGTTACTGTATAATGCCTTTATGTACTGTCTAAACATATCCCCCGTTCCTATACGCTCCAGCATTTTAAAATAAAATTCCATTGTACTCTATCGAATGCCTTTTCTGCATCTATAGATAATATCATGGCTGGAGTCTGTGTTTTATGAATCTGGTTCAGTATATTGATATATGTTATCAATATGCCTAGTGTTATCTTTAGCTTCCCTTTTTGGTATAAATGCAGTTTGATCCCTCTTTACTAGTAGATATTCATTAAGTCTGTTCGCTAATATTTTGTCGAGAATTTTGACATTTTTAAGCGATATTGGATGATAACATGCACAATTTAATTTGTCCGTGCCAGGTTAGGGACAACCGTTATATGAGCTTCTGACATACAGATGCAGCCACGAGTATTAGAACTCTTGTATCTGGGAAATTCTGGGAGATTCTGGGGCAGTCTCACAGTAAATGCCTCAGCATTGCCTCAGCATTGCCTCAACATTTCTGTGAGATTCTTAATGGCCCATAGGATTAAGACAGCGGGGGGTCCCTGCAGTCCCATTCAGTTTGAACCCCCCGCTGTGTTAATCCTATGGGCCATTAAGAATCTCACAGAAATGTTGAGGCATTTACTGTGAGACTGCCCCAGAATGTCCAAGGCAAGAGTTCTAATACTCGTGGCTGCATCTGTATACTGGGACAGGTTTCCCGTATCTCTCAAAGTGTTAAACATACCCTGAATGTATACTATCAGAGAGTTAGCAAAGGTTTCATAGTATGTATGCGGCAGTCCATCAGGACCCGGACTTTTCCAGTTGAACAGGTCTTTTATTACTTTTTCTGTCTCCTCCATGTTATAACCTCGTCAAGTTTAGCTCTCGCCTCGTGTGTGATTGTTTTAGTTTGAATAGCCTTCATAAATGTTTCTATATCCTCCTCTATATGCTCCCTTTTCCTATTTTGCATGGCTTCTATATTATATAATTTCTCGTAAAAAAGCCTGAACTCTTCTTTAATAACTTTTGGATCCTGTGACACTACTCCGTCCTGTATTCCGAATTTTACTGATATTATATTGGTTCTATTTCTGTTTCAACTGGTTGGCTAACAGTCTATCCATCTTATTACCTTTCTCATAATACTTATGTTTAAGCCAAGTCAGTGACTTTTCTATTTTTTGGGTCGCTAACAAATTAAAATTTCCTCTAGCCGTTATTAATTCTGCTAATATCTCCTTATCAGCTGTCCTCTTATGTTTTATTTCAAGGGCTTGGATTAGTTTGCTTAATATTAAAATGTATTTTTCTCTTACTCTTTTCCTGAGGGAGGCTTGTTGAATAAACACTCCCCGTATAACATTTTTATGAGCCTCCCACAATCAAAGATTATTTTAATGCTGAAGGAGCTGTCCCATGGCACAATAGTGTTTAATAATTGTTAATAACCAATAAACATAATAAATCTGAACTTGTGGCCCTGTATTTTATTAATGATTTAAGTGAGTGATTTTATATTGATCCACTGATTTGCAATTTTTCATTGAATAAATGTTGTCATATGGTACTTTAAAATGAGAGTGAAAACATAGACATGATGTGAAACAGTAAGAAATGTATTAACAAGTGAAAGGGGAAAACATGGAAAACTCAATATAAAATAAAAATGTTAACAGGTAGAACGGTTAAACATTCCAAACTCAATATACAATAAAAAGTTGTTCCTAACTATTTTTTTTGGTTTTCTTGTAACATAACAGCTTGAATCTCTTGCCGTACCATCAATATTTTTAAAACCCATTTTTTAATGTATGGTATTAGGCTTTTAAAGAAATCTAACTCTTCATCTGCATTGTCTTTAAATACATTACAGTACTCATCCGTTCTATTTGTTTCTCTTCTAGAGAAATCAATTGTTTTTTAAATTCACTTGACGCCTTCATTTTTGGGGGGGTTGGGGCTCTGGGGATGTTGCAGTATCACACAATGAAACGTTATCCAATGTCACATCTTCAGATGCTTCTTCTGTACTTTCATTCAGTTCCACCTTTGACACCGTTTTTGCAGGAGTAATTTGCTCTTTGAGAAACTCCATCATCTTGAAGAATGGCCATGAAGAAGTGTTTTCGTACAGACTTGTACCTGCGTCCCCTGAGTGTGGAGGTCTAATTTTCTTAAGTTCTCTGTGGAAAGAATTTCTTAAATTCTTCCACTTGCCTTTTGCTAAAGTCACCTAAAAATAATTATAAAAAAACACAGGTTAATGTCAAATGGTAAAGCAATTTGCATGCAACACATTTTTTACACAATTTTTGACCATAGCACAAGCATTCTGCCATTAAACATTTGACACAATTTAAGGCTATAGCACGAGCATTCTGCCATTAAACATTTGACACAATTTAAGGCTATAGCACGAGCATTCTGCCATTATAAACAACTCAGAAATTAGTTGTTCTATGGTAGACTTATCCATAGCATATAACAAAGTACAACTCCACAGTACAAACAGCTGTACCAAAGGGAAAAACTTGGGCAGTAACCAGGCAGAAAAGTTGAGCTTCTCTCTCATTGGTCAAAACTTGTCACGTGACGTGGGCGTCGCGCAAAAAAAAAATGTCTTTGTCTCCTCAAAATGCTGCCGCGCCGTCATGCTTCATCTCGCATGTGGTCACGCCCACTATGGCGGCATCATAGAGGTGCTGTCTGTTGTTCGCGTCGCGCTCACTATAATCGCAGCCTAATGCAGGCCAGTGCTACTGGCAGCTAGCACCGCTGCATTACCCAAATGCTAATGAGGACTCTAATGGCAGTTATTTTGCATATATTTAGTTTTATGGATACCTGTTAAACTCAGGGAAACTAACGTTCATTACCTACAGTATGTGCCCTGATTTAACGGAGCTCTGTGGATCTGCCCTCTAGACTTTAATATTCTCCTTAACTGGTCAGTGATTTCACTACAATATTATCTGATGTCACTGGTACCAACATGTGAAACCACCATTTGCTCTTTCCCTGCACTTTCTAAAAGCCTAACTACCTGTATGAGCTTTCTAATATCTATCTATTACCTTTCCACCCACTAGAGATATCCTCCTCATGTCAACACTACAGGTAGTATTGGGCCGGGGTACACCTATGGCATACATGACTCTAGCTATTCCCTAGGTGTCGGGAGCTCATTACAATGCATGATACTATGCACTACCTTTACCATAATACCCTGAGCTCCAATAAGGGGAATCAGAGCTCCGTTTTGCCTTGGATGGCATTGGCAGGAATAGCAGTTAACATGGTTTCAGCTCCCATACCTCTTTTAGTGAAAACGCTTAGTGAAAAACACGGGTAGCCCTTGATATCTGTCTGAATGTTATCTATGTATATATGGAGCATGTATTTATTGATCTTTTATTGTTGAAGTGCAAGCGGCTATGTTTTTATCCCCCTAACGCTTTTATTGCTAGAGGTACAGTACTGTACTGTATTACTTTGCTGTGAGGATGAGGACAATAATTAACTTAATAGTTAACACTGCTGCCAAATTGTGTCACACTCTGATTTCACAAGATAATGCAGAGTTCTTTGCTCAATATTGAGCACTGAGTAAGCAAAGAGTATTTTACTTTTAGATGTTGATAAATGCTAAATACGTTAATGTTGAGTTGACAAAAGCAATAATGTGAGAGGTATTCAGGCTAAGAAATTGCATACCTGGGAGGAAGGGAGATCTGTCTTTGGGCTGTGGTACAGAAAGACCAGTCTTTTGGGCTTTGCTCCAGGATCAATATTAATGGACAACAAAGCTGTCACACTTCCAACCTGCAGACGCCAGACTAGATCAATGCACAGCCAGTGATTAATTTATATGATAAAATATTAATTAAATCTGAACAGCCAGTCTTGACATAAGAAGCTGTCCTTTGCCAACTATTAAAAGGGACATCAGCACTCTTCTAGTGATTATTATGCAGAGTGAAACTTCTGCTTACTGAGAGTCATGTTGCTGTTGAGAACATGCAACTGTATCTAGGGAGCCAGCTCTTTGGGCAATCCCCAGTTAAATTTATATTGTCTGCCGCAGTATTGACTGCAAACCCTGTTACCATTTGAAGGTGAGATGTAGGGGGAATCTGGTTAGGAAGCAGCAAATACAAAATACCACTTGTGAGAACTTTTGTATGTCTCAGACAGGTCTGCAACCCTGCCTTTAGCAATTATCTCTTAGCATATAATGCTTCCATTTCAGCCAGGGATTCTGGGTAATTACATACAAATGAGCACACATTGTGTTACTTTTTGCTTCTTGTCCATTTTAACATGGCGCCCAATAAGCTTATATCTGCCATATTACACAGCTTTTGCAGGACACAATGGGTTAAAGAAATGCATAGTCAGTAAACCTACTCACTTTTGACTTTTTGGGTCTCATCAGTGTGATGTTGGTTACTGACTATCAGGATGAATGGAACGCTCAGAGGTAACATGGAAACCGACAAAGGACAGGAGATCAAAATATGTGAAACCCGACAGGGTTTATTGTTCCACTAAAGTAAGTAAGACTGGGGAAACAAAATGGAGTGTGCAGAGCTACATGAAAAAGGTTATGGTAGCTAAGGGAACAAAAACAGAGGACAAATAGTACTAAGAAAAATAACAGTACAAACTAAAGTTAGTAAAATGATAAGTACACTAGACAGTGTGCTCGAAAAATAATTCACTTAAAAGCACACCACTGGTATCATAAAATCTAACTTTTAATAAGTATTTACATAAAACATATATTACTGAATGTAAGTGATGTGTTTTGCTGCATTTTTTGCTCCTGTTCTTTCATTGCTACTGCCATTGATACTGAATTAAGTAAAGAACTTCCTATTTCTGACAGGTATTACAGCTTGTTAAAGTGTTTACTAACTAGGGACTTTATTTGTATCGTTTCACTTGTTATATTGATTTTTTAAATTACTGTTACACTTACATTCGGTAATACAGCTGAACCCCGTTATAACGCGTTGTCGGCGGCCACAGAATGAGAATGCGTTATAATCGGGATCGCGATTTTTAAAAAATGGCTGCCGTGATCGGGGTTCTGTGTCCGCCGGAGGGGGAGAGCTGGGATAATTCTCCCAGCTCTCCCTGAACCCGGCATCGCAGCGGCACCCGTAACCAGGACTTACCCACAGCAGCTGATCTGTGTGCTGTGCAGGAGAAGCTGCTGAGTCTGCGAGAGGGGGGGGGCGGGGGGAGGATCTCACGCAGTCTGGAGAAGCCGGGATGCCAGCTGTCTGTGTGAGTTCCCCAGACCGGAACCAGCTCCCCTCTCTCCTACCACCCGGCAGAGGTATGGGGTGTGTGTGTTAACATTACTTGGCTGATATTTGGGTGCAAATTGAAAGAAACAAAAGTGACACACACAGAGGAGCACAATTTGACATCTTCATCATTTGTGCAACAGGTAAATCCTCCCTAACTCCTTTTGGCATTCTCCAAAAAACAAGCTGATGCACATGGCACAAAAACTGGAGCAAAGCCCTTAACATTGGTGCTTCCAGCATTTTTATGTTGAATAAATGAAAATACACTGTAAATTATTGCCCACCAACTTCACAATGGGCACTATTTTTTTTATGTGATCAGAGCTTTTTTCATTATCCTGTGTTTCTTAGCTGGTTCTGAAACACTGTTTGATAGAATGCCACTGAAAAAAGCTTCCAAAAAGAAAGGCACTGGCAAATGCTCATGCTATAGTAATATACTGTAGTGCTGACGAGTAATCTAAAACAAATCTGGGGCAATCACCAACAAGACCCAGGTACATTCTGGGTACATGCTGCAACATTTCTGCAGACAGACTAATGGCCCATCGGATTAACAGCAGGGGTCCCTTTCAGTCCCATTCAAACTGTATGGGACTGCCAGGGACCCCTGCTGTGTCAATCCGATGGGCCATTAGTCTCTGCAGAAATGTCACTGAAATGTTTGCAGCATGTACTCAGGATGTACCTGGATCTTGTTGGTGATAGCCCCAGATTTTCCAAGGTAAGTATAAGGCAAGTTTTAGAATACTCGTCGGTGACCTGTAAGTCTAATTTAGCAAGAAGATACAGGAAAGAGAACTAGATGAATAAATAGTTAGAAACAGGAAATTCTCTAATGAAAGATTGTGGTGAGAGAATTATTGATGGACTGCATGATTAATAAAACTCTTTCTATGAACTGTGATCACTCCTACAAATTTCCTATGTGGTTGCTGCTTGTCATTTATAACTTAAAAATAGTAACGTTTCTTTTCCATCAGGTTTATACTAGGGTTTGATATGTTTTTTTTCTATTATCTCAAAAATAAATTGATTTACCACAAAACTGTCATATTTTGCAAGAAATGTATGTAAAACATAATTGAGTTATTTATTCAATGGTGCATGGTAGTTTATTCTATGTTTCTTTGTCAGTTTTGCATTTCTTATGTTTTAGAACATTAGATGAGATAATTAATTAATTTATTTATTTCTCCTGGTAATATACTATACAATATATAGAGAGAGATGAGGTATTACACATGTAATCATTGACATTTTAGGTATTACATCAATTAGAGAGGTGTTATCAAAGGTGCTGAAAATATGATTCCTTGTTATCCATATTTTTAATCTACAAATAGGATCAGTCTGCAAATCTACTAGCCATCTCACAGAAGGTACCCGTGACGAGTTATTAAAGTTTGCCAAAAAAATATATATATATATATTTTAACAAAAACGGGAGCCACGCTAAGACCAAGTTATAAGTGGATCCGCGTTGTAGCGGGGTTGAGCTGTACGTTGTATGTAAATACTTATTAAAAGTTAGATTTTATAATACCAGTGGTGTGTATTTAAGTGAATTCTTTTTCGAGCACACTGTCTAGTGTACTTATCATTTTACTGATTCACTTCAGTTCACAGTTTGCACCCAAAACACTATTACCACCATATATTATTTCATTTATTAGTATGGCCTCTAGGTGATCACTCCCTATCACCACTCCCATTTTTCCTCAAACTAAAGTTCTGCAAGCATTGCATTGTTACCTGCAAAAAGCAATAGTAGAAGGGGACAAAAAATAAAGAAGGGGCAAATAGTGCAAAGGGAATACAAGACAACAAACATGAAGGTACCTGTAGATCTGCAGAACTAGAAGCCTGATGAAAAAGAGCAGGGAAAGATGCAGTGCTAGGGAAGAAACAATAACCTGGTATGAGGCTTTGGCACTGTAGCTTACAAAACCATCTTATTCCCTGGCAATCCTTAGTATTATAGTATTGAAGCAGGGTGTCACCGGAACTGAACCGCATTAATTTCAGGTCCAGAGACACCCTACTTCCCGAGGTACAGGCCCCGGTATGGGGTGCTGGTATTTCCTGCAAGTTTAAATGTCCTGGTCACGTGGACTGTGACGCAGGAGAATGAAACTTGCACGAGATACCGGCACCCCATATCGAGGCCTATACCTCGGGAATCAGGGGATTCCCGGACCTGAATTGAATGTTGTTCAGCTTTGGAGACCCCTGCTTCAATACTATGTAATTAAAATAAAATAAAAAGAGTGCAATCGCCTATTAGACATGCATAGAGAGGAGGACTGATTTTGTCTGCTCTAACTGTGCAGCTTTTCCAGACTGGTGCAGGCCGGTAGGATTAACACAGCAAGAGACCCATTCAGAAGCAGGGACCCTCACTGTGTAAGAATAACAAATGATGAGGTAGACGATAAATTAAAAGTTCCATTCATTACAGAGTTCAGCTCAGTGAGCACTAGTGTGCAAAAAATAATTAACAAAAACTGGGGCATTCTCTGTAATGATCCTATTTTGGGCCCCTCTCTCCAAAACAAACCAAGTTTTATCTATCGTCGGGCCAAGACCCTTAAGCACTTCCTAGCACCTAGTGATATTGGTTCCCCAACTAATACATCACTGGAGCCATCATGGATGCCGACTAAACCAAACGGTAACTTTTGCTGTGGAAAGTGCAAAGCCTGCAAAATGTTAAGTTCTAACCGTAAATCTTTTATATCTAATACAACTAAGGAAAAGTTTACAGTGAAAGATTGAATATCTTGTAAATCCACATACTGCACCAACACACTTTATTCGAGCAAATACCCAGTATGTACCTGGCAGATACCTGGAATGCGCCGCTCCTCACCTCTGACAAGCCCCGTTGCGTTTGCCTTCCCAGCCTGGGTTCATGCCTGGCTGACGGGCGGCTGATCTGTTAAATGATAATGATTAGGATTTAATAGGCTGCAATGCTTCGCGTGTCTACCAGATGGCATAAATTCATGAATTGTAATGCAGTATATATATATATACTGTGCAGTATTGCAGCCAGCGGGAATAAAATGCTTCAATCCCTGCCTGGAAAATACCTCAATGCACTCGGGCAGAAAACAGTCACAAACCTCAATACACCCGGGTATACCCGAATTCGTGGGACTAGCCGAGCTCGAATAAAGTGTGTCGCCAGTGTAACAACGCATGAAGCGGATCAACCCTGGAAACCCCGTTTTTCGTGAACTACGGGTTCCACCCGTCTACTATTCCTCCCTCTTCTTCCTCATCGGGTGTCTCAGCGGCAGACGACAGGATTAAAGAACTGCAAAATCTCTGGAAAAAGGTCCAGGTAAACATCAGGACAGCCACCAATAGGCAGAAGACTCCAGCAGATCACCACCGCAGACCAGCTCAGGATTTCAAAATCGGCGACAAGGTCTAGCTGTCATCCAGAAACATCAGGCTGAAAGTTCCTTCCACGAAATTTGTACCCAGATTTCTCGTTCCTTTTCCTATTGCAGAAAGGATCAATCCGTTCGCATACCAACTCTCACTGCCTTCTTCAATGAGATATGTGGACAGACCACACCGCTCTCACAACTTAGTTTTTTTACAGAGAAATAATTAACAGTATAATGAATTCAATGGGTGCAACCTATGTACTTGAATCAGTACATTATACATATAAATAAAAGGCTGACAACAGTCAAACAATCATTCAAAGAAAGTACATTTTGGTGCACTCCAATTATATTTTTTTCCTTTTTCCTGTGAATACCCATAAGTGAAAAACCATGCATAAGTGATAATAAAAATGCTAAAAGATAAAATGACACGTGGTGCTCACAATCTATGGTAAATAGCCGCTATATACACATTGCAATTAGATCATGAAACAGCCATTACATAAAGAACAGTCTTCTTGTGTGGGTAAGTCCTCAATACCAGACTGAACGATCAAACAACCATACCAGGTTGGTCCGGATCTTCCATTCGAAATTTCCGAACAAGCGATCATGGAGTTGCCCAGAGGTCTCTCCTAGAGGGTGGGGGGGTTACTGTGAGGATTCGCCATTCTGGCAGCTGGAGACCATCTCCTCACCTGAGAACCCCTGACACGACAGACGTCCAGGATGCGCGATCTCATGGTCCTGTTACGCGCGGACTACGCGCATTCAGTCTGTCCTTCCGTGGGCTCCATCTCCAGGCCCCACCTCCGCACAGGCGTGCAGTATGCTCGTTCACCCAGCCTCCCCTCTAACCTCCTTCCCAGTCTCCACCCCCGTTCCTGTGACAAGCAGGTCCGGCGCGGGAGTGACGCGCGCACCGGACTCCACCGTCTGACCCCAGTGACGCGCACGGATCAGAGCGCGCTCGGTACCTGCTCCAAGACTCGGGCACACTCAGCAGAGGGACATGCGTGGTGCGCAAGTGATGCACGATCAGGTCGCCAGTCGTCCACGTCGGCGACGAGCGCGACACATATCTCCGCCTCCACTTCTAAATTGACTGTATCATAGGGCCCACCTGTGTGACCCAGCAGCCTATAGGATTCCCTTCTTCTGCTCCGCCCTGGCTCTTCATTGGTTGATGGCTCCTTAAATACCTACCTTGCTCATTCACTCATTGCTGAGCATAACCTTGTGTGACGCCGTGCCTTGATGCATTCCTGCCTTGTGTCTTGTTGAATCCTGCCTTGTTCCTGCTGCTGCCTGACCCCTGCTTCATTATTGGACTCCGCATCTCTCCTCTACTGATCCGGCTTACGTACGACCATTCTGAACGCTCTACTCTTGACCTCGGCTACCCTCGCTATGACTACTCTCCACTCTCCAATCCTGACCTTGGCAAAGTACCCCAACGATCCGCTATTCTCCAATCCAGACCCGGCAAGTATAAATGACTACTCTACCTTCTATACTCTTGACCCGGCTTGAAAGGCCAATCTACACTCTAGGCGCGCCCTCGCGGTTATGGGTTGGCGTTTATACAATTCCCTACCTCAGCCTCGTGGTCGCGTCTGGTTTGAGGTGAGCTACGTGTTACACAGTGAACAAAAATACCCCATGCACAAGTTAGAGTTTCTGGCTCTTAAATGGGCGATCGTGGAAAACTCCACGATTACCTCTACGGCGTTACATTCGCAGTAAGGACGGATAACAATCCCCTCGCGTATATTCTAAACTCTGCTAAATTGGATGCATCTGGTCACCAATGGCTGGCAGCACTATCCAACTACACCTTCACTCTGATGTATAAACCGGGTCCCTTGAATATTGGAGCTGATGCCCTATGCCGATGACCAGGACTAAGTGCTGTTCTAGATGATGATCAGTGGGAAGAGATCCCAGGACCCGAAATGTGAGCTATGTGTAGCACTGCCACCATTATTGATGATCGAGTGGCAGTTTCGGAACTACGGGTTGCTGACTCCTTAGGATGCCAGTCGCAGGCTATTCCCGCTGCTTACTGCGATCCAAAAGGGTTGAATATGACACATGACAAAGTAATATGGTGGAAAGATCTGGTGGACTACCAAATAAGAGATCATGTAATCAGCATCATTCGGCAAGCTGTTCAAAAGAAGAACCCGGCACTCCTAAAGAGGGCCCCTAGATACATGGTTGCTTTGCTGATGCGAGAGGCGGACAAATTTGAAATCGACAACTGCTTACTCTATCGGGAGTTGCAATACCACAACTACCAAGCTCCTCACCCCTACCACATACAGCACCTATCACCTGAGATCAGACTCCAAAAGACTATTCATGGTCCCAAGGCTCAACAAAGTATCCGGACGTTCCTTCCTCTCCTTCCGTGCACCCCAAAACTGGAACAACCAACCAGAGACTCTCATATCCACCACCAGCTTAAGTTCTTTCAAATCTAAGGCTGTCTCACACTTTAATCTGGTCTGTAACTGTTTAAATTATCTCTAACTGTGCATGCAATGTCTTGTATATAATGTATACCCTGCTCATTTATGTAACTGTACTTGTAACCATGAATTATTTGTTTTACTCTGTGCCCAGGACATACTTGAAAATGAGAGGTAACTCTCAATGTATTACTTCCTGGTAAAATATTTTATAAATAAATAAATACCCGGATAGACGACAATTGGTCCTACCTCAGAACTTACAGTATTTGGTGTTGAAGTCTCTACATGATGAACATGGACATCTCGGTGTAGAGAAGACCTTTGGGTTGGTCCGAGACCGCTTCTTCTGGCCCAAGATGTGGGAAGCGGTAGAACAACATTGCCGCCGATGTTGCCGATGTATCCAACGCAAGACCCTGCCCAACTCGAGCAGCACCCATGGGCCATCTGAAAAGTTCTGGCCCAATGGACATGGTGTGTATGGACTTCCTGTGCATCGAGCCTGATACCCAAGGAATATGCAACGTGTTGGTCATCACGGACCATTACACACGGTATGCCCAGGCTTTCCCCACTAAAGACCAGAAAGCCATCACAGTGGCAAAAATCCTATGGGAAAAGTACTTCGTCCACTACGGTCTCCCAAACCGTCCTCACTCTGATCAAGGCTGGGATTTCGAGAGCACTCTGATCCGGGAATTGCTCAAAATTCTGAACATTGCTAAGTCTCTGATGACCCCGTACCATCCTGAAGGAGACGCTTTGCCAAAGCAGTTTAATCGAACATTATTGGACATGCTGGAAACCCTGAAGGGTAATCAGAAGACTGAATGGAGCCGACACGTGGAGGCCTTGGTACACGCGTACAACTGTACCCGTCACGAGTCAACTGGATTCTCCCCATACTTCCTTATGTTTGGGCGAGAGGCAAGACTGCGAGTACATGTACGCCTTCGAGTTTCGATGGATGGGATACACAATGCGACCCATTTCAAATACGTGCAAAGACTTCAGGCCAGTCTGCAACAGGCTTATCAACAAGCCGATAAGTCTGCTGCTAAATTAAATGCCAACAATAAAAGACGTTATGACCATAGGGACACATTTCGGGATCTCCGTCCTGGAGATGCAGTGTTGCTCCGCAATCTTGGAGTCCCAGGGTAGCATAAGCTCACTGACCGTTGGAGGGATGGCATATACGAAGTAGAGTCACAGATGCCGGGCCTACCGGTCTGTCGTATCAAAGACACCGAAGGCCGGGTAAAGGCCTGGCACTGAAATCATCTGCTTCCCATTCCACAAAAAGGAGATGATGAACCCAAAATATTGGCGACACCCATGAATGGTGAAACGGATTCCTCAGGGGTTGGTGCAGAGACTGTAAATAATACCGACCCTGCGGATCCTATGGATGGACCCTCTCAAAGGGACCCTTCCACTCAAGGGGCATCTCCCGGAGGAGCTACAGGTAAAAGGCCCTGTACGCAAATGACCGAGCCTCTGGATCCACAAAGCCCGTGCTTTGTATCTAATAGATATTGTTCAGAGACATTTCTACCCTCAAGGGGAGAGGCTGAGCCTCAGGACTGTACCTATTACTTCCCTGAGGGAGTTGCTAAAGAACAGCTCCGAAGGAGCCAAAGAGTTAGGTACCCTCCAAACCGGGTAACCTATGATCAATATGGGGCACCCCACTATGAGGCTCAGCAGTGGTCTCGTAGCAAAATACAGTCTGTGGTAACTATGTTCACGGCCCTATACGATATGGTATAAGTTGACAATGTGTAAGATTGTATTTAATTGCTGCATTTTTATTATATAACTGATGTATATAGTTGTATAAGTATACTGTCCCAAGCGAGGCCATTGGGGTTGTTCCAGGGGGAGGATGTAGTAGGTTTCCCCTGGGAACCCCCTCTTTACCTCTGCGGAGGTGGTTGCGAGATCCGCCGGAAATCAAGCAGCATACCCGCCGACGCTGTAGGAAGGTGGGAGCATAGCAGGGAGCGCTCCAGTGCTCCGGATGCTCTGTGGCGGCCTGCACACTCAGGGTGCCGCCATGTTTGTTCTTTGCACATGTGCAATGGAGATGCGTGGCGGGAGGCCCTCAGTGAGATCGCGCATTCGCAGTAACAAGCGCGAGAGATATGGCAAATCAGGGAAGGCTCTTGGAAGGGACTACAAGTCCCATGAGTCTGAGGAGCGCACCACCTGATGCCAAAGAGCCAATAGAGTGTGAGGTTCCCCTAGGGAAGTGAGGTAGAGGCTGACAGAGGAGCACGTTTAGTCAGTCGGCGACAGGAGAGGCTAGTGCTAGGTGGTGAGTGTGCAGGGTCCAGTGACCCTCTGCACTTGGCCAGAATCCCCCTAGGCCCCAGTTAGGGCCCTGAGACATCCAAGTTTGTGGTTGCTGTAGGGACAGGCCCTAGCATAGGGAACCTGCCCCATTAGAGCTGCCTAGATAGTTTAGGGACACAGCGGATGCTGCACTCCCTGAGGAGATGTCTGGGACCAGGCCTCACCAGAGAAAGAAACATTATCCGCAGAAGGGATCGCGGATCGGCGGATCCTTTTCGAAGCTGTCTGCAGGCCCGGGTGCAGGAGCGCCCGCCAGGTACCTTAATAAAGTGCACCAACACATTATACTTTGCAGCGCTGATCAAGCCAGGGTGGGAGAGTCATAATTGGGGACACTCGGTGGGTTGAGTGACTAAGGGACGCATATGCATTATGGACATGGTGTGGGGACACGGTGGAGGGTTACGCATTGCATGGTGCGTGGGCAGTTGTGTGATTAATAGCTATACTGAAACGTTTAAAGTATCATATGACAGTAAAGGTTATTATTGTTTTATTATACCAAGTGTGTATTATTAGGTTGTGTCCTGTGAGGGGTTCCTCCCGCGCTGTCGGGATCCTTCTCGGGTGGAGGCGTTGCACCAAGAGCATTGTAAGTAAAGAGCCCAGGCTCCCAATGCAGAGGCTTAGGCTCCTGCAAGCCACACAGGTGTAAGACAGCATTAGTAGCTTCTGTGTTCAGGGAGAAACAGTGCTACATATGTATGTGTGTGTGTGTATATATATATATATTGGACTTTTTCACCACAGAGAATTAATTTAATCCTCCTTGGAATGGCTATTCAGGTGTTTTCTAATGAAGCTAATCAACCTGTTCTGAATAGCCAGGAAGTGCTTTAAAAGGCTGGAAGCTGCAAGGCACAGAGAGGCAGTTTTCCCCAGAGAAGGGGGGGGGGGGAGATAGAGGAGCTCTCCAGCTACCAGGAGCTGGCTAAAGAAGTCTGAGAGACACTGCTGAGAGAGCTGTGCTGGAGCAGTGACGGCTAGTTACAGAGGAACACAGGAGTTTCCCTGAGCTCCCATGGGGTGGAATCCCAAAGAGAAGAAGGAAGGACGATAGACTGTGCTGAAGCAGGGACATCGCCAGATGGACTAAGTTAAGCACAACCCTTTCTATTGTTTACAAAGACTGCTGTTACCTTATTGCTCATGCTAGGGCATGTTTTGGGCTGACAACTGGCTTAGCTGGCAGCCCTGATAGTAAGGGCCTGAGAAGTCAGTTAGCTTTCCTAATGGAAATAGGATTTGATTTAATGATTTGGTTTTTCTTAAAAGGACGGTGGGCCTATTCATATTATTTATCCCTATAAATAAACCCCAAGTATAAAGACATACAGCATTTCCTGCCTCATTTGGGATAAAAGAAACTGCAATGTGGTGTTGGCATCACAATATATATATATATATATATATATATATATATATATATATATATATATATATATATATATATATAATATACACAGTATGTTAACTAGAAAAAGGGAGAAGGCCTGCTACAGACTATAAATAAATAAAGAGTACTTAAATAGATCAGTGAAATAAACTATGATATAACAGCCACTGACTGTGCTTGGAACATAAAATATGTACACAAGTAGAGGGAAAGTATCCCATATGTAGCACTCAAGTATACTCAGATTTACTAATAATATACAAAAAAAGTATATGAAAAAAAAATCACATGCAATAACATACAGTTAGGTCTGGAAATAATTGGATACTGACACAATTTTCATAATTTTGGCTCTGAGCGCCACCACAATGGATTTGAAATGAAATAACCGAGATGCAATAGAAGTGCAGACTTTCAGCTTTAATTCAAGGGGTTGAACAAAAATATCATATGAAACGTTTAGGAATTGCAACCATTTTCATACACAGTCCCCTTATTTCAGGGGCTCAAATGTAATTGGACAAATTTACACAATCATAAATAAAATGTTCCTTTTTTATACTCTGTCGAGAATCCTTTGCAGGCAATGACTGCTTGAAGCCTGGAACGCATGGACATCATCAAACGGTGGGTTTCCTCCTTTGTGATGCTTTGCCAGGCCCTTACTGCAGCTGTCTTCAGTTGTTGTTTGTTCGTGGGTCTTTCTGCCTTAAGTTTTGTCTTTAGCAAGTGAAATGCATGCTCGATTGGATTGAGATCAGGTGATTGACTCGGCCATTGCAGAATATTCCACTTCTTTGCCTTAAAAAACTCCTGGGTTGCTTTCGCAGTATGTTTTGGGTCATTGTCCATCAGTAAACTTCGCTGAATTTGGCTGAATCTGAGCAGACAATATATCCTTATACACTTCAGAATTAATCCGGTTGCTTCTGTCTTGTCACATCATCAATAAATACTAGTGACCTAGTGCCATTGTAAGCCATGCATGCCCATGCCATCACACTGCCTCCATCGTGTTTTACAGATGATGTGGTATGCTTCCAGTCACGAGCCGTTCCAAGCCTTCCCCATACTTTTTTCTTCCCATCATTCTGGTACAGGTTGATCTTAGTTTCATTTGTCCAAAGAATGCTCTTCCAGAACTGGGCTGGCTTTTTTAGATATTGTTTGGCAAAGTCTAATCTGGCTTTTCTATTCTTGAGGCTTATGGATGGTTTGTACCTTGTGGTGAACCCTCTGTATTTGCTCTTGTGAAGTCTTCTCTTTATGGTAGTCTTGGATAATTATATGCCTACCTCCTGTAGAGTGTTCTTCACTTGGCTGGATGTTGTGAAGGGGTTTTTTTTTTTACCATGGAAAGGATCCTACGATCATCCACCACTTTTGTCTTCCGTGGACGTCCAGGCTTTTTTGTGTTGCAGAGCTCACCAGTGTGTTCTTTTTTTCTCAGAATGTACCAAACTGTTGATTTGGCCACTCCTAATGTTCCTGCTATCTCTCTGATGGATTTTCTTCTTTTTTTTTTGCAGCCTAAGGATGCCCTGTTTCACTTGCATTGAGAGCTTCTTTGACCGCATGTTGTGGGTTCACAGCAACAGCTTCCAAATGCGAATGCCACACTTGGAATCAACTCCAGACCTTTTACCTGCTTAATTGATGAAATAACGAAGGAATAGCCCACATCTGTCCATGAAACAGCTTTTGAGTCAATTGTCCAATTACTTTTGGTCCCTTGAAAAAGAGGTGGCTACATATTAAAGAGATGTAATTCCTAAACCCTTCCTCCAATTTGGATGTGAATACCCTCAAATTAAAGCTGATAGACTGCACTTTAAGCCCATATTCATTCTTTAACTGTAACTTGAATTTATTGTGGGACACAGCCGAAATAACAACAATTATATCAGTGTCCAATTATTTTCGGACCTAACTGTATAACAAAATTAAAACAGTCCCTTACCCTGCCCTGTATTAATGATAATAATAAGGAAAAACCCCATTTAAGTAAAGACACACTCAAGCTGATTACATATAAACAATAAAGCCTCACATAAGTGAATTGCTTGGCAGAGAGGGTTTGAGATAAACCCTCTACCAAAGGTACCTCTACGTCCGGTCTTGAGATATGACCTATCATAGCAAAAAAATAGAAACAGGAATAATTATCATCTACATTAATAACGCTAATAAGAACCACAAAACAGAAAAAATACCCTGTGTGGATACAGCACACACATGCAAATAGCTTATGATGTAAATAACAACACCCTCCCTGGAGTGTATAGCATGAGTCCCCTAAATGAATGTAATAAGAACACTCCTGGACTGAATAAACGTGATGAGAAAAAAGTACCGGAGTAGGGGATTGTAGCTTTGATGTTAAGCAATGTTTTGATAATACAAACAGTCAAGTTTAAGTTCATGTATGTGCAAATAGAGTGCTACGAGTGCACCAAAGATGTTTATCCTAATACAGAAAAAAAACCTGTTCCAAGTCTGTAAAATCAGCTCAGCAGTGGGTCATGAATGGGCATCAGGGAGTACACACACAATCCTCAAGTGTGTGTGTGTGTGTGTGTGTGTGTGTGTGTGTGTGTGTGTGTGTGTGTGTGTGTGTGTGTGTGTGTGTGTGTGTGTATTATCATTTTTTAATAGGAAAAAATTAATGTTGTATATTTAAAAGAAAGAAAGTTGGAAAGTGATGTTATCTGATACTGATGTTGTCAAATCAACACTAATCATCTGTACTTATGAGAAAAGGGAGGACAGCTATTGATCTGTCCTAGCAATGAAGTCATTACATATAACAAATTAATTGGCCTGAATGCTTTATGGGCTGTGACAGTCTTGTATAGTTATTCTGACTGTATCGATGTCATAGAATGACATCAACTTATTTTTTCAAAGTTAACTAAAGTACAGATATAATTTGCTGTGTAAAAAAAATCAGCATTGTCCTTAAATCATGATTCTTTGATAAAAAGAAAAAAACATACATAAATCATTTTAGCATAGGGATTATTCATATTACTTTATGCATCACTCCTTATATTAAACCCCTCATAATTATATTGGGTATTAGTCCAATAAGCAGAAGGGGGAGATCTTTTGTTTTAGGAAAATAGCTGAAATGACTTTGCAATATAACTGTATAGAAATAGAAACAATTCAGAAAGACAAATCGATGTCTGCAAATGTTTCTGTAATAATTGACCATTTTCACCAGCAGAATGGATGGAGCCATTACAGCTATATTGTATGGGAGTTGGTAGGCGTACCATCTGATGGTTGACTCCAATATCATATATCCATACTCTTGGCCGGGGAACACATCCTGCAGCACATTGTTTTCCAAATGTATCATTCCTTTGGGATCTAGAGCTATTGGTTCTGAGACAGGTTTGGTTCTCTCAGCTCATGAGGTACTGTATATGCCAAATTTGGGATGAGACTGCAGCTTTTGGACAAGCAATTATACATTCCCAGTACAGGCTACGGCGATACCAACTGGGGTCAAATAAGGGGCTAGTCTCATGTAATGGTTGTAGTAGGGTTGATGTATTGAAGTGAAATTGTGGAGCATGTCATTCGTACCACTGAACTGAACATGGAGAAATCAGGAGCCATCAGGAACGCCTGTGTACAAGCTCAGCACAGAAAGCGTCATCTGCAAGTAGGCCTATGTGGAATGTTCATAACCCTCTTTGTATTCAATCTCAGTCTGATCCACTTTATTTACATATGTATTTGCTAACAGAGATGGTGCTTTGGGGCCACATCTGCATGTTTTGATTAAACAAAGTCTCCTTTAGCTATTTCAGACCAGCTTGCAATGCATATTAAAGGGGCTTTTGACCAAGATAAACTAGACTCAAAGGAAAAGTCCCAGCTGTGCAAATGTATATTATTTTTCAAGAGACTGTTTACAGAGAAACCTGACAAAGCTAACTCAGCAGAATATCATACTGTATGTAGCCCCCTTTCCCGATGCCTAAGGGAACTATGCGGGCAACTACGGGTGCTGCTGTACCTGTTGTTCACAGGAGGCCTAAGCCTCCGCCTCTGGCAGCCTGGGGTGAGCTCTTTCTCCTTGTGGGCAACGCCTCCACCCATGAGGGATCCCAGCTTTGGTGGGATAACCCCTCACAGGAACCAATATACAGTAATGAGTAATACAACACATGTATGTACAGTATATAACTAAGCTATATTGTACACACTTTAAACACAATAAATGGTACCCACAATATAACACAGTGACCCAACACGTGGTGGATCCCCAAAGTACTGAGGGTGCCGTGACACCAATAACCCCTGATGTCCTGTCCCAGCAATACCACCCAAATGTGAGATAGCGCTACCCCCTGTAGATGTAGGTGCACGTTGGGTACCTGCCTGGGTACTCCAGTAGCAAGGTGCTGCTTGGCGTGGTGAGTTGGAGCAGGTCCCATGTAGCGGGGCCTCCAACACAAATACCCTCTCTCCTATGGGTCCTTATCCTCTCAGTGTGAGCACCAGCCGGAGGGTCTCACACAATGTCTCAGGGTGCTGTGGTCTGGTCCCAGGCCGCAGTGCGCCGCGTGGCCGTCCGGTCATCCGCACAGCAGTACTACTATAGTACTAAAGGGGAAGAGTCCTCAGGGCCTAGCTTGGGCCTAGGGGGCATGATCTAGGCCTAATCCATGGGAGCACTGCTCCCTGGATGCTACCTTCCAAGTTGATGCCTCCGTCTCGACTGAGCACGCTGGCTCCTTGTCCCAAAGGATATCCTGTTCCTTTCAGGCTGCTTCAATCCCATTGGCTGGGATAGGACACCTGATCTCCTCCCCCCCCTGAGGATTCTGGGACATGTAGTCCCACTTCAGGCTATGTGGAGCTAGTCCAAGATGGCCGCCACGCTATTCCCGCAGAGCATTCTGGAGATTGTAGTGTCTACGGGCTTTTGAAGCTTTTAAAGATGTCCGCCACTCCGATCACAACTGCGCATGTGTGGCAGTCCAAAATGGCCACCGCCACTTCTCCCCACTCGCGCGGAGCTGTGGCGGGCAACCCAGCAGTTCCCCCATCTCCGGAGGTAAGGAGAGGGACTCTGCAACACATATAAAAACAGGATCTGCTTTTAGCAGTGGCATCTCATTTCCAAAGATTGTCTCCAGCTCAACACATTTATTGTACCATTTGGATTGTGCAATGCAACTGCTTTTTTTCCAGTCACTAACAAATAGAGTACTACTGTATCTGGATTGTATGTTGATATTGTGATTGTGTCAACTTCATTTCAACTACATATTGTGGACATTACTTGTCTGTGGAAGACTTGTTGGGGCTAGCCTGACTATTAAACTTCCGAAACGTCAATTCCTACATCCAATTGTTATGTTAGAGATATCTTTTCTGAGCCACATTGTATCAAAGATTGGATTAGACCCAACCCATCAAAAGGTTTAATCTTCATGATTTTCCTTGCATATAAAGTCTTACTCAAGTAAAGCCATTCTTAGGATTTACGGACTACTTTAGACAGTTTATTCAAAGCTACTCCCTACTTGGAGAGCTTCTGATTGCCTTAACACATAAGTAGGATACTGTTTGTCTATGGTGGAAGTGTAGGTAAAAAAAAACAGTCCTGAGTCCCGTGCATCAAAAAGCCTGGCATTGTTCTCGTTGGTATAAAGGAGGCTATAAGTGGAAAAATCATATCGAGGAATCTATCCATGGTTATGCCCATGTGTGTGGGGATATATGTGGTGTTGTCTGCCTTGTGGATTGGGGCCGGTGACGGGTGACCCGCCGGTAAATAAATCTTCCTTCACAACATCGCCTCTGAACATCCTGCCACACAAATTGAATACCCCACTGACTCAGTGCTTATAATCAGGTGTATAAGAGTAAGGCTACGCTTATAGTCCCGGCGACGGCGACCGCGTGATATTATCCATCACCGTTGTCATAGCGATTTCTGCCTGTAGTGTAGGAGACAAGAAATGGTGACCAGGTGGGCATTGCGGGGGTGTGGCCGTGAGCGGTTCGCCCTCATTGGCTGAACCGCTCACGTGCCCTCTGACGTCATGCGGCAGTCACGGAAAAAATCCATTTTCTTTGACCAGCGATGTTGATCGCTGTGTCGCTCTGTCGCGGTCGCACACACGGCGGATTACATGAACTTGTTTTGACGTGGCATCGCCGTAGCCGGGACTATAAGCGCGGCCTAACACTCGCGAGATTGAAGTCCTGGTGGATGATAGCCCGAGATGCGTGCTTCATGCCGTTAAATGATGACAAGCGAAGAAATCCAATAGGAAGGCGATGCACAGCAAAGAAAATAGCAGAAGCTGAACGTGAAGCTCCGAGAGTTAAAAACGATTTATTGTGCTCTATTAGGAATCATGTAGGTTAAAGGTAAGTCCTCTGATGTGTTTCACGCCTTTATCTTTGATAAAGCACCTACAGTACACAGGTGTAAAACATGTCAGAGGACTTAACTGACCTACATGTTTGCTTATAGAGCACAATACATTTTTTTTTTTACTCTCTGAGCTTTATGTTCACCTTCCTTTTGAATTTCTTTGCTTGTTACCATTTTTCTATGGACTGGGGCCCAGGAGGAAGTTTTTTATGCATTAAAAAAAGCAGATTAATATCTGCACTTAGGTTTCACTTGACAGAATTTGAATTTCACTTTAAACTCCACACAAAACTGCAGTGGAAAAATTGATGAATGGACTTTTCAAGGCATGGTGATCCGCAGATCTTCCTCTCTGTTAGAGGTGCTGTCCTCCTCTTTTTTTTTTTTTTTTTTAAAGAATCAATTTCTGCTTTAAGCATTCAGTACAAATTTACTTCTGTTTATCACCCATAGTCTAATCTGACAGAAAAGATTCCTAGACCCTGAAAACAGAAATAAGGGCTTATGTGGATTGTATCCAATGGGGCTCTGTGATCCGCACGGACTGAAACTGGAACAATCCGTTGATGGATTTTACACCGTGAAATGGATTTTGAATGGAAAGCCCAGGAAATGGATTTTCGCCCATTTTTAGTAGCCATTAACCCTCGCAGTAGTGGAACGCGGCAGTGGCCCACTATGCCACCGGTGCATGTGGGCAAGCCAGGGCTCTCTAAGTTTGTGAGATGGGAGTTGATTGCTACTCACCTTATGCTTGCAAAATGAAAATAACACTTCTGTCTCAAAAAGGAAGATATCAGTGGATCGTTCCCTTCCATACCGAACAGCATAAATATATATAACCACTTTTGAAAATAGATCCAGAGAGCTTTACTACCTTACATGATTACTGTGTAATCTGCAATGAAGGGCCGTACCACTACTTGCTTACAGTCTGTAAATCAATGAAGTACATTTTATCGCAGCACACTTTAGCATCACACGATTAGTAGTGAGACCATGTTCTCCTGCATTGAGGTCTTCTTGTTTCTGATGTAAGTCTTTTCTTCATGTTTAATATTTCATGGCTACTGCAGCTGTAAATAAGCCTGGAGTGTTTTCCCTTTCTTTTTCATCCTATGCAGACCGGAGCTCTGACGGATGAAGCTTGAAAGCTACTCAGCATGGGAGCGCTGCTATTACTGTACAAGGCATTGGAAGAGTGCATGTACTATAGCACGATCCAATTAACTGATTAATGTTTAACTGATTGTATTAAATTATTTCTTTTAAACCAAATCAACTTGTAACAGTATATGTTTGATAAACCATACACTGTTACACTGTAACTAATTGATAGACCATCCAAAAATCTTAAAATGTAAAAAAAATTATGAATTGGTCATTGGTGCACTGTTCATGCCTTTCATTAAAAGAATGCATTTCACAATTGTAAATTCTGTATGCTGTAAATTGCCTATGAGTAATAATGCATCCTCTCAGTAATACCAGTGTTCCTACAGTAAATCTCCATTAGTATTGTGGGGATTGTGTATCAAAGTCTTCCATTACCGCTTTAATGAACAAGCATTCAATTTTGCCAGCGGATATATAGAACAATGATAGAAGTAATGGGAGGAGTTTCTTACTGATTAAAAGGTTAAGGAATGTAACCGTGAATGGTCTTTCTACACAGCTTCTCACTATATGTATGTAACAGGGTATGTATATTCTGCCTATCTTTCCCCACCCTGTTATGCAAGTCCTGCTAGCTGCAGGCTGTAAGGGGTTAATTCTATATGTTTGTGCCCCCACCCATGCTCCTCTATATTGGACAGGAGTAAGGTGGTGACTCATGGCCTGTGTAAGCCTATCAGGAATAGGTATATACCATGAGCCCGCCCCTTCTATCCTAATTAGGGGACTACCAAATGTAGTATGAGTCCTGCTTTTGCTCTGGAAGAGAGAGGAGTCCTGTTCCTTCTCTGGAGGCTATGAGTCTCTCCCATAGCGGGATGAGCGGGCCCACCCTCAACCTTGTGGCTGAGTGAACATCTGACCAAGGAAGATGATCCTATACTATCTGGGTCAAGCACCATCTACAGGTTGGAACCCTCTGAACACTTGCACCGCTGTAAAGATCTGATGCAGTGACTACTGAATAAAGCCCCTTTGTTATTTATACACCAGCCTGGATTGACTCAGTGCATGTGGTGTATGGGAGTTGTGCTTCAGAGAGTACTGTCTCTGATATTATCAGAGCCCCCTGAAGCTGGAGGCGCTGAACACCAAAGGAAAGAACTACAGATGACATCAAAAGCCTGTCCTGATCTCCACTACACCGCAGATCAGTTCAGATTTCCTGGAACCAACAGGTATGCCTCAGCACGACATGGTAGCAACAGAGTAAATCTCCCAGAGGGTGGGGGAACCAGTGCTACATGTACATTCAGTTTGAATAAATGCTTTAAACAGAGTACCTATTCTTAAAGATAGTTTCGGGAATTACTCATTTGACTATGTTCTGCGTAAACAAAATTCCTTCAATGTTAATTTATTACATGGGACTGCAATGAGTTGTAAAGAGGATTGAGAATGTTTGCCATATAAAAGAACTTTAGCTCTCTGTTAGCATCCTAGCCAATTACACTGCATGTCTTAGCTTAATGTATTTACCTCCTGTATCACGAAGCATTCATATTGTGTGTAACCTATTTCAGTGCTTCTCAGATCCCTGCTCATGGACCACTGGTCACCACAGGTTTAAGAATAATTAATGCATTTGCCCACAGGACAATGCACTTAATTTGCCTATGATGGGGATATTAATTGGAACATAACTTTGGATAGGTACGGAGGAGAGGTTTGAAAACCATTGATCTATACTGTTCTAAGCCCATAGTTATATTTCAATACATAGTTAATTCCATTATGCATTTTCTCATAATGAGTCAGTTTACCTTCCACATTCAGCTTTTAATATTTCATCGCACCTCAGAGGATAGCTTATGAGAAAAGCACTCTCTGCTTCCTTTGCTTATATTGTAAACAATGGTGCCATGCAGATAAATCAAGGCATCGATTTGTTTATGGACACCCTTTTTATTTTAAAGGCACTTGAAGATAAATCCTTACACCACAACACTTATGTATAATTACACAATTTGTAAAGGTTTGTCCACCGGTACACTTCTTTTTGCCTTTTGTAAGGCCTTGGTTATTCTCAAGCACAACTCAGTGGCGAGAGAAGATGCCATTAACCGTTCAATTCAACCATTCAATCAGCTATGTACAAAAATGGGAGGAGCTTATGCACTATTGAAGGGGTGCTGAACCCCAGTCCTCAAGACACCCCCCCCCCCCCAATAGGTCAGGTTTTTACGATATCCCTGCTTCAGAACAGGTGGCTCAATCAGTGGTTCAGTGTTAGACTGCAATTCCAAAAGTGCGGGGAAACAGCCCCAGGAGGAGGAGAAAGCTGCGTGTGCCATCAACACGACACAAACAAATAATTTCTTCAAGAACAGTGGAAAGACATCGTTTCAGGTCCCATATGGTGATGAAAGGTCCATATGGGACCTGAAACGTTGTCTTTCCACTGTTCCTGGCTGTCACATTAAAGGAGAAATTAATTATGAACTTGTGAGTAGAGCTCTCCTTTGTATCTCTGTCTTTGAGGAAACCTGCACTTTGAAGAAATTATTTGTCAGTCTTTGGCCGTGTCCATAGATGGACAGGCCGTGCTGAGCTGTGCGGACGCTCCGCGCTGAGCAACATGCATTCCCCCCTCAATGAGGGTGACTTGAGAGGGGCTCACGCGAGCGTCCGCAGGCGTTGCTCAGGAGTGGGAGGTTTCAGGCGAGCGCCAAGCGTTTTTTCAGCGCGCTGGTCGGCTGAAACCGTCCAATCGCAGCACACCAGCGTCAACGTACACGGCGCCGTGATGTCGGCGCCGTGACATTGACGTCAGTGCGTCGCGGGCGATTGCCCAGCGACGCACTGCCCCCCCGCCTCCAACCACCTCCCCCGGCGCTACTTCGTGCTACGTATGGCTCGCCTGACAGTCCGTTGCAATCGCCGCTAATGATGCAGGCGAGCTCAGCGTTAGCGCGCTCGCTCTCCCCAAACATCTATGGCCCGGGCCTTTGCCTGCACCACCTGTGCTGAAGCTAGAATATCCTTTAAAACCTGACCTGTTGGGGCATCTTGATGACTGTACTTGAGCACCCCTGCACTATTCCTGCACTATTGCACCCACTGGCCATGGGCGTCCACAGAAATCTTTTCAGGGGTGGGGGGATTATTTAAGGCCAATGCCGGCGTAAAAGTGGTGGTGAGTGCACTGTGGCGAGCGAGCCCGACAGCCATAAGGGGGTTCTCCCCTCCTCCCCCCCCCCAACCCCCCCCCCCCACGAGAAAATTTTTGAAAAAAAGAGTGGTGCGGCAATGGTGCATTTTCAAGCAATTTTGAGACAGCTTGAAGGTTAATAAAGCATTGTGAAACTGTAGTTATGACACCAAAAAGAGCAGCTACTCAGGTGCAGGATCTGGTGGGTGCCTGGAGAACTTGCCATGTCACTCTGCGCGCTTAGTGCAGAAATTTCAGCCGTACTACTACTTTTTAAGGTGGCTTTCTGCGCAGGATCCTCCGACATGATGTGTGCACAGGTGGGGGCACAAGAAAAGAATGGGGATCATTAAATCTGCTCATCACCGGGCTGGCAGTATTGAAAAAACTGTGGGTGTAGATGAGCTGCAGGAGTTGAAAAATCCCTTTAAAGTTCTCCTGCTAGGAGATCCAAGCTTTCCTTGCATAATGCATAGTTATATTGGTAAGATGAGATTTGTGAACTTCAAATAACTTCACTACAATGCACTATTTATTGAATACAGCTCTGTATTTAGTAATGAAACTTGAAAAAGGAAAAGTGTATGGTGTGGCACAGCATGTGGCTGGGTGGGTCTTTATACTTTTATCAAAAAAGACCCTTCAGTACTGCAAAACCAACTCTTTTCAAAAAAGCAAGGAAAACAGATGTTTTCTTTATATAACCCTCACAATAGGGTCTCCTCCTGGTGGTATGCTTCATCATTGGGTCCATCCCGTTCCGCTGCGGAAAGGGGCGTGCTGCGACCTACGAGCTATGTGGGAGCACTTTTAGTATGACTGTACACACACCACCAAATATATTATACTGTGTGAGAGTTTCACTTGCCACAGCACTAGATTGCACCCATAGCAGCAGATTGCACCCAAAACACTTGCCACACAGCACCAGTTATAACACCACAGCACTTGGCCTAGCATTGGATGGCATCACAAACATTACAGATATAATCCACAAATCTCGCTCCCCCGTTTTTTATGATTTCTTGCTGCTTTCCCTGTTTTTTACTGTCTGCTTTCTCCTTGTTTTTTCAACAAACACAAGACACCGCGAGGGTTTTTTCTATCAGTGCTCCCTCCCTCTCCATCTTTCTTTTCCACCCCATAGTGCATCATGCTCCTTTGTTCTCTTTTGCTGTATCTTATTTTACTTTTACTCTTCTCTCGCTGCTCTCTCTCACTCCTGCCGTTCTTGCTTTATATATATTTCTCCATTCTCTCAGAATCTCTCACACTCTATTCCAGTCAGCTTAATAAATAGCACCATGATGCATGTGGTGGCACTGGCACCCAGCAAAACGTCGTGTTTGTACCCTAATTTTCACATTGTTGCCAATCCAAATGCTACCTCCTGCCCCTGAGGCAGCAAAAATACTGTGGTCTGTGGATTATTGGATTCAGATTCAGAACTAATTGCAGTTACACTGCAGAGTGCCGGCCGGCCGCCGGGGCCTATGTGCACGAGAGAGTGCTGCTGCCTGCGTCTTCACTCTTCAGCAGACTCTTGAACTGTGAGCCTCCGCAAATTGACGACGAGTCAGAGGAGGAGGGGAGATGATGGGGGGATGGCAGCGCCCGTGATGAGTGTGGAGGTCAGAGTAGGACCATGATTGGTCCGCATCAGAAACTAGGTCATCAAGGGACGGCGGGGGCTCGTCTCATTGTAGCGCTAGCTACACACATGATGAGTGGACTTGTTGGCAACCGGCGCCGCCGCCAGCGCAATGGCGGGCCGGCCGCGGCACAGATTGGTCCCGACTTGGGAGTGAGGCGGCTCTCATTGGTAGGTAGTGCTACCAATGAGAGCCGCCTCATCCCGCGTGCTACCAATGACAGTGTGCTGCACTTGTTCTGCATAGCAGCGTAGGCTAGCACGCTACCACTAGCTGCCTGCCGCGGCGCCTGGGGGACCCCACCACCTCTGTCCGGTCCTCCCGAGTCTGTTTTTGGCGTTTATAGCACGTTAACGTACTGTACGCAGTGGTGGGATTCAAATTTTTAGCAAAAAGGTTTCTCTCCTCACCGGCGGAGCGAGGGGGACAAGAGAGATGGTGGGGGGAGAGAGAACCGGGGAGTGGGGGAGAGTGAGGGGGGGAGAGAGAGCCAGGGGGGGAGAGAACCGGGGGGAGAGAGAGCCATGGAAAAGGAGAAAGCGAGAGACGGGGTGAAAGAGAGAGCGAGAGCCGTGGGGAAAGAGAGAGCGAGAGCCGGGGGGAAAGAGAGAGTGAGAGCCGGGGGGGAAGGGGGGAAGAGAGAGTCGGGGGGAAAGAGCCGGGGCGGGGAGAGAGAGCCAGGAGGGGGGGGGGGGGAGAGAGAGCCGTGGGAGATGTTTTGTGTTTGTTTTTATTCAGTTGAACAGACTGCACACATGGGGGGGGAGGAAGATCCAGAGCCCACTTCACAGCTCCCAGCCCCCTCACATCTCCCTCAGCCCCCCCTCACATCTCCTCAGCCCCCCTCACATCTCACCCAGCCCCTCACATCACCCAGTCCCCCCACATACTCACCCAGCCCCCTCACATCTCGCCCAGCCCCCTACATCGCACCCACCCCCTCACATCTCACCCAGCCCCCTCACATCTCACCCAGCCCCCTCACATCTCACCCAGCCCCCCTCACATCTCACCCAGCCCCCCATCACATCTCACCCAGCCCCCCCCCTTACAGCCCTCACACAGCCCACCCTCACATCTCACCCAGCCCCCCCACATCTCTTCCAGCCCCCTCACATCTCTTCCAGATCCCCTACATCTCTTCCAGCCCCCTCACATCTCTTCCAGCCCCCCTGAAATCTCTCACAGTCCCCCCCCTACCCCCTCCATGCCTACCTGGGTGGACACAGGCACGGGGAGGGCTCCTCCGGCTGAAAGAATTAGCCGGTAGTAGAATCTCTTGAATCAGGGCAGGAGAGAGCTGCATGTGGTGAGGAGCACTCTATAGCAGCCGGCAGGAAGTTCCGGGTCAGACTGTTGGATGGCGCACCTCCTCTGCAGTCCTGCTCTGACTCTCACTCAAGTGATTCTATTACGGATAATATCCGGGGGGGGCAAGCGCCCCCCCCTTTGCCCCCTCCTGCAGACGCCCATGCCACTGGGTCAGGCCAGCATGTGTAATAACACCTGCCCTCATCTGTAGTGGGGCACAAAGGAATTTGCTTCAAAGGCCATTGTAATATTGTAGTGCTTTTCCTTTGCAAGTCTTGTTTGGAATATAAAAGACTGTGGGGCTATTTATAGTTTTAACAAATCCTAACGTCTTAAACTTTACAATTTGACTTTGGAAAACATTTAATTTCTACACTGTTTAACTACTTCACTGCCAGAGGGCCTATGGTTCCCCAAAACAGTAGCTAATAATAGAGGGATTACTTTTTGGAGTCACCTACAAAGTTATCCTCCTCATCTTTAAGGTTCTTATCTGCTCCTACCTATATATTAGCGTTGATGTCTCGTTATGACCCGCTTATTTCCTGCGCTCTGCCCCTTTCACCGGTACTACTCTTGCTCACCTTAAACCCTTTTCCCTCGCTGCTCCTTACCTGTGGTACTCCTTCACACTCCGTATACGCCAAGCACCTTCTCTCTCCACCTTTAAGTCAAACCATAAAACTCACTTCTAAAATGAAGCATTTCAATAGCACAGACTAATGGCTACTGTCCCACACCCAGTCTCTCATACCAACCATTGTGGCCAAGCACTGCCATCTACTGCACTTATTCCCTCGCCTCCTGTCTCTAAGTCTCCCAAGATACCACTTAGATTGTAAGCTCTCTGAGGAAGGGATTTCAGTTCCCCTGGTCTGATTTTGTTTGTTGCACTTATTGTATTATAATTTCTTGTACTGTCTCTTTTGTAAAGCGCCGAGTACATTGTGGGTGCTATATAAATAAAGATATACATACAAATGTAAATCATAAGAAACAGAATGCTGTAAATTGTTAAAATGCAGGCTAGCTAATTTACTTACTGTACAACTTTTACATAGTAGATGAGGTTAATAAAAGGCCATGTGATCATCATGTTCAACCTATGTTAAATGTAATACTCAAATACTTTTGCAAGTAATTGTTTATTACAATTGACTAATCATAGATATATGCACGAAAAAGTGTGCTGTTTTTGTACCTACATTGGTTTGGAGATTGGTTAATATCCCTCCATTTAGATACTTTCCTGAATATGGGAATGCCTATACCAATTTTCCCTATTCCAAACTCTGAACTGACAGTGATCTCATTTGTCTATACAAAGGTCTGTCGCTTGAAAGTCTATTAGATCATTATACTAAAAGCTTAAAAACATATGTTGTGGTAACTGAAGAACAAGCAGAGCAGGTGCTCAAGTTATATACAGCCAACACTAACTTTAAACACGTGTCTCATTGCCTAGTCACAAAATATGAATGCATTTTCCTGAAGTGAACACTTTTTTGGGGGGATTATGGGAAAGAGCTTTGCAGAATCTTGGACCATTTTCAAGACACCATACTTCCCATTATAATCTGCATCTGGAGTGTTTCTGTGAACCTTCTGACAGAATCCATGTGCCCAGTACACAAGTCTCTGTTGTGATACAGTGGAGGAAAGGAGACGCTCTGGATTTGCATTTGCTCCAGATTCTCCTGTGCTAGATGAAAAGTTTCTCCCCATCACCATTACCGTAGCTACGATCCATTGCTAGCTACACATCTGCTGCTGCTGTGGCTGGGTGGGTCTCATGTCCCTCCTGCATGATGACTCGGAACTACTCTAATCAAAGATGCCACACTCTGAAAATCACAATATTGTTCTCTACCTTCAAGGCTCTGTGATAGGATTTTATCTACTGCTCCAAAAGGATAAGGGTCAAACCATAACCGCAAATGTTTCTTAAGAAAAATAGAACACCAATCCTATTGTAAACTAAGTATAGTTTTTTTAATGGTTCCCTTTTGAACTACATTTCCCTAAATAATTATACATATACTGTATTATAGGTAGAGATTTGCTAAACATTTTCATTTACAATAAATAGTTATGACCGGTTCGTGAAAGCCTATCTGACCCGATATTTTGTAAAAACGTTGAAGATTGTTTTAAGATCCTTTTGAAAAATTAGGGAGTACGACTTTAACTTACTGTATTTGCAAAAGAAGAGAAATATTATGGCCCTCTGAGTTCAGAAATGTAATTTTTTAAAACATCATTTGCAAGTTACTTCTGAAAGTCAAAACAAAGAAATTGGGACAAGTTTGCATATGTCGAATTGTAAGGTATTTGTGTGAGAATAGACTGTTCTGTTGTCATGGAACAGGGCTTTGGTCCAAATGAAGTGTAACAGTTTTCTGGACCTTCCTGACCCACCCAATCTCAGATTGGCCCCTGTGGTCTAACCGGTCCCCATTACATGGTCGTGTCTGGTGGTGCACCTGTTGGCAACAGAACTCCTGAGTCTCCCGCATGATGGTGTTATGGGGAATGTCAATCCAGACAGGCAGCTGAGGTAGTGTGCGTGAGTCCTACCTACATACAATGCAGCGCCTCCACCTCATCAGGATCTCTGCGTCCGCAAGGAGATGGTTCTGATGAGGAACTCCTCTGTGGTGCCTTCCTCTGTGGAGTAACTTCACACTCACACATGGAGGTTCTTGTGAACAAGGGCATCTTTATTGATGGTATAGGCAGACTGCCCCTCGCAGCAAACAGCTTAGCCGCTCATCTTGTACAGCACTCTCCTTTCAGAAGATCTGCCCTCTCAATGGAGTTGGATCACCTCTCCCCTCAGGGAGATCACCACCTGTGCAAGGTCCCTGGACACAGTGTAGGCCCTGCCAGCCTTACTGCTGCAGGTCTGACTACTTGCTGTAGCACCACTCTCTTGAACTCTTAGTTAACACACTTGACCTTGAACATAGACTTGAACCCTAACTTTGGGCAGTGCTGTGCCTTATATACCTTAGTGACATCAGAGCTGTGGCTGTTTCCTAACAGTGGACTAAGAGCATGTTACCACTCCCCTTGAATACATATGGCACCTCACCAGGGTGTGAGGGCAAACCTCCATGATTGATGCTGGCAATCCTGCATATTTACCAGGCTTACTGCCAGCATGAGAGAGAACTGTATACCATTTTTAAACATGGCTACAGAAGCAAACACAATATACAACAAATACATTACAGATGAGGTCCTTTGAGGAGACACATTCGCTCTGAATGGCTATAGCATCCTCTATGCAAATAAAACACTTCACCTTTTAGGAAATGTAATTATTCATTCAAACTGGGAGAGCTCTACTGTACAGTACTTGAGCCAACTTGCAAAAGGAGTCTCCTGCATCTGAGTCAACTTAAATACTCGTTTCAACCAAGCTTCGTCTACACCTTTTAAGGGAGTAGATCAGGGAATTTCTACTTCCGCGAGCGCACCTCAGGGGTTCCGCGGCTGCCGGTCGGGGGGTGGGGGGAGGGGGGGAACTGGGACAACTCTTTTAGCTATCCTAGGCCGGCGGCACCCCACCCAGCATTGACCCGGCGGCTCCCGAGCTCAGCAGCAGCAGCAGCCGCCCAGTCACTGCTATCCTTCTACTCTCTGCCTGCTCCTGTCAGCCCCGGAAGTCGCATTCCACTTGTGGCTGACAAGAGGGAGAGGAAAGACCAGGTAAGAGTGCGTGCTCTCACTGCAGGAATATTTGCTGCGTGCTGGCAGCTCCTTTAAAGAGAGTGTGTGTGTGTGTGTGTGTGAGAGGGGTAGAGAGTCTGCGTGTGTGTAAGTGAGAGGAGTGTGTGTGTGTGTGTGTGTGTGTGTGTGTGTGTGTGGGTGTGTGTGTTTGTGTGTGTGTGTGTGTGTTGTGTGTGTGTGTGTGTGTGTGTGTGTGTGTGTGTGTAATACTGGGGCTCCTCAACCAATAAAAGGTTGAAATTCACAGGAGTAGATCTACTGATTGCAAGGTGTCAGGTACTGTAATTTTGCTTGACTCTAGAAAAGATTGAACTTGAGGCATCATTAAAAGCAGCAAACCATGCCGGCAAAGGTATTTTTTTTACAGAGGATTTAAGCAGTGGGTCCTCAAACTGAACCCTGTTAATTTCAGCTCCGGGGACCCAATGATTCTGGAGATACTTACCACTTTAGGCTGCGGTCCCAGTAACAGAGTGAAAAGGTGAGGAATCAGTGCGCAACTAATACAATTGAAAAAACGTGAGGTGATTAATACAAAATAAATACGTGACCTTTACTGGACAAATTGGAGCGTCTGCAGCTATGGTTACAGGGATGGCTCCAAAAAACCCCTAGAACTTACAGATAAAACTTTGTGTTTTTTGTGTTTTTATCTGTAGGTCCCAGTAACAGCCTGTGCGCACGGCGCGGCGTGCACTGTGCGTGTAAGCACCGCCCCTCAATGGGGCTGGGCCCAGTACGCACCATCACAGAGAAGGTGCAGCCGCGCCGTGCTGCAAGGTTTATCCCAACTCAATCAAATTGAGTTTACTCCTAGCGACGGAGGTGTGGCCACGCCCCCACCGGCGGTTCACCCAATGAGGGCGAACCAGCCGTGTGACGTAATGGCCACGCCCCCGCAAATCCCCAACCACGCCCCCTCCCATCGCAAGATTCTCCTCTCCCTCACGACCGCAGATCGCGGTTAGTGCTGTGCTGCACGCGCCGCCCCCCCCCCCCCCCCCACCGCCGGGCGTGCGTGTCACAGACATTACTGGGACAGCAGCCTTAGTATGTGCCAATAGCCGCTCTTCTCATCTAGCAGGGATCATGTAATGACCGCTTTCCAAAGCTCCCATCCCAAAGTCATCGATACGGCTTGCTATTGTCCCAGGTGACGCAGGAGCTTTAAAAAAAAGACATAGAGATACTGGCACCACTTACGGAGGTAAGTATCTCTAGAGCAGTGATTCCCAACTCCAGTCCTCAGGGAACCCCAACAGTTAAGGTCTCAAGGATATCCCTGCTCCAGCACAGGTGGCTCAGTCAAAATCACTGAGCCGCTGATTGACCCACCTGTGTTGGAGCAGGGATATCCTTAAGACCTAACCTGTTGGGGTTCCTTGAGGACTGGAATTGGGAAACACTGATCTAGAGACAGGGGTCCCCTGGAGCTAAAAATAATGGGGTTCGGCTCCAGAGACCCCCTGCATCAATCCTCTAAAAAAAAAAAAGAAGTTTGGATTGATTCTTTAAACTGTAATGCCACTCAAGAACAAGTGAAACAGAAAAAACTTGCGCTCAATGTGGTCTGTGCTGAAAAATAGTGATTAATGATAAATAAATAATACAACCTGATGGTGAAGTTTTATGCTGCTGATCAGTGGATGTTTCAAACACCAAGCTATTAGAAACAGAAAAGAACAGCGCAAAAAAAACCATTGTGTAGTATATTTAAATAATTTTATAAAGGGTAAGGTGAGTATGCACGTACATCAAAAAAAAGGGTTAATAGCAAGACATGTTAGGGACATGTTACCAACTCGGCGAGACCAACGGGATAAGCGCACCAGGAATTGGACGTCCTCCCTCAAGATGCTGGTATCTGGATGCAGAGTGTACAGCTATCGTTGGGGAACCTTCCCGCGCCTTCACGGAGCTCACAGCAGTGTTTGGCAGGGGTGATCACTGCGTCTCTTCCTGATTAGTCAGTTGGCTTGTGACGTCATCCGGCAGCGTCCTCAGCCGGTCGCGTCTTTGAGTCGTCACTCCTTAGCAATATGTAATCGGGCGGTAGCAGAGTCCCAGACAAGTCCCGCAATGAAAAATGTCTCATACAATGCCGCAATGGGGTATATGTAAAGAATAAAGGAACGCGCCCTCTCCTACGCGTTTCTACTTTCGTACTTCGTCAGGAATGATGAGGATTCCGAGGGCGGTACTTATACACTCAGCATTATTGCTATTGGTCAAGTAATTGCATTCAACTCCCCCCCTGAGAGATATTTACTCAATCCCGTGGAGGGGCTCAATCTGCAAAAACATACTGGATATATAAAATACATAGGATAAAACACACTTACAATATAAAAACTTTAATAATTCGAATCAAGACTCTAAAATATAAATAAATCGATCAAACTCTAAAAATATAAAGAGACAAAAAATATTAGTCACATAATAAAAATCACATTTAGAGATGTAAAGTGCTAACTCCCAATTTTTGAGAATAACATGATTAACATATGACTTCTAATAATATATATAGTACACATGGAAATCTATAGGATATTGTAATGGTCTAGGAATAGATCTTAGGGGATGGAATTTGTTATATTATCAGAGAGAAAGGGCATTATGATAATCCTTGGAGGTATTATTTATATTTTAAAAATAATTAAATATTTATTAAAACTTAAAACACGTTATATGTTTAATATGAAAATCTCTAATTAAAAAAGGGACCATACGTCAATCTCCTCATTTAGACCTAGTGGAACAGACTCTGGAGTTTTGTATATCCACAGACTTTCTTGTTTAGAAATTTTTTGTCTCTGTCTCCACCGCGTCTTCCTGATTGTATCAATCTGGATTCCCACATATGTCAGGAGCGAAGAGTCACAATCATGTTTGATTTTAAAGTGTCTGGACACGCTATGTTGTTCTAATCCTAGTCTAATATTTCTACAGTAGCGTGTTCTAAAATCCTGACTCTTAAAAATCTTTTTGTTCGCCCAACATATTGGTATCCACAAGGACACTGCAATAAATAAACCACATACACTGGCGACACACTTTATTCGAGCTCGGCTAGTCCCACGAATTCGGGTATATACCCGTGGTGTATTGAGGTTTGTGGACTGTTTTCTGCCCGAGTGCATTGAGGTATTTTCCATGCAGGGAGTGAAGCATTTATTTCCCGCTGCTGCAATACTGCACAGTATATATATATACGCATTACAATTCATGAATTTATGCCATCTGGTAGACACGCGAAGGCATTGCAGCCTATTAAACCTAAATATTATCATTTAACAGATCAGCCGCCCGTCAGCCAGCTGAACCCAGGCTGGGAAGGCAAACGCAACGGGCTTGTCAGAGGTGAGGAGCGGCGCATTCCAGGATCTGCCAGGTACATACGGGTATTTGCTCGAATAAAGTGTGTTGGTGCAGTATGGGATTTACAAGATTTCAATCTTTTCACTGTAAACTTTCCTTAGTTGTATTAGATATAAAAGATTTACGGTTAGAACTTAACATTTTGCAGGGCTTTGCACTTTCCACAGCCAAAAGTTACCGTTGGTTTAGTCGGCAATCCATGATGGCTCCAGTGATGTATAGTTGGGGACCAATTCACTAGGTGCTAGAAGTGCTTAAGGGTCTTGGCCCGACGATAGATAAAACTTGGTTTGTTTTGGAGAGAGGGGCCCAAAATAGGATCATTTCAGAGAATGCCCCAGTTTTTGTTAATTGATTTTTTTGCACACTAGTGCTCACTGAGCTGAACTCGTAATGAATGGAACTTTTAATTTATCGTCTACCTCATCATTTGTTATTCTTTTTACCTTCTGGATCAGTAGAGCGTCCCTATCCATTCTATCGACTTTTTCCAGTGAGCTGAGCAAAAGAGCCTTATCATACCAGTTCCATGAATTTCTCCAAAAGAGAGACTGATTGAACTTCAAAGTCAGCTTGGAGACTGCAGTTGCGTTTGATGCGCATAAACTGACTTTGGGGTATGTTGTCAATCCAGGATCTTTTATGATTACTGGAAGACAGAAGGAAACTGTTAGTATCCACTTTTTTGAAATAGGTTTTAGTGTTAATGTTTTCACCACACCTTGACATTAAACTAGGTTAAAAAAATCTTCTGACTACTGTTTGACTCAGATGTAAATTTCAGTTGTAGTCATTTGAGTTCAGATAGACCTTTCAGAGTTCCAGAGTGTCTTCATCACCCTCCCAGACACACAAGACGTATCGATATATCTTTGCCATACAATAACTTGATTAGCGAATGGGTTATTGTGCCATATAAAGTTATCTTCCCATATCCCCATGTATAGTTCGCATAACTGGGAGCAAATCGCGTCCCCATGGCAGTGCCACACAACGTAAATAGAAACTGATTTAAAAATAGAAAATAGTTGTGTGACAATATAAAAGTTAATGGCATCGATAATAAATTCACAATTTAAAGGGTGAAGATCCATATCTCTGGATAACGTCTCCTTTATTGCCCCAATCCCTTTATCATGGGGAATACATGTATAAAGGGATTGAACGTCAAACGTTGCCCATCTATACCCTTCCTGCCATTGGATGGTTTTAACTAAATTTAAAACGGCAGTGGTATCTTTAATATAGGATGGCAGTATTTTCACATATTTTTGCAGAAAAAAATCCACATACTGTGACAAGTTTGACGTTAAGGATCCAATTCCGGAGATTATAGGTCTACCCGGTGGATCGATCGAGGCCTTGTGTATCTTGGGAAGGTGATAGTACACTGGTATAGTAGGGAATAAAACATTCAAAAATTGGTATTCTGGTTTGGATAATACTGTGGATGCAACAGCCTCATCAAGAAGGCTCTGTAGCTCAGAAACAAAATTATTGGTCGGATCCTGACTAAGTTTACTATAGTTGCCAGGGTCATTCAGAATGCGCATGGCCTCCTTTTCATAACTTCCGCGGTTCTGGATGACTACTCCTCCACCTTTATCTGCCTGCCTTATGATTAAATCTTTCCTATCTTGAAGTTCTTTTAGTGCTAAATGTTCACGATAACTGAGATTATGAGGTATATCGGATGTTTTAAATTTTTTTACCAGTGATGTGAATTCGTTATTAACTATATTAAAAAATGAGTCAATAAAACTCCCTTTACTTTGGGCCGGATAAAACCTTGAAGGTGGTTTGAAATCACTATGTTGACAAAGTGTCAGATTTGGATCTGTATCAGTGGGATCTGCATTTATAATCAGATCACTATGGTCAATTCCTGTCTCTTTTTTTAGGAAATGTCTCTTTAAAGTCAAATTCCTAGTAAACTTATGCAGGTCTGAAAATAACTGAAAACCATTAGGACCACTTGATTGAGAAAATTTGAGCCCTTTACTCAGAACCAATTTCTGACATAAAGTGAGATCAACATTGGATAAATTAAAAATACCCTTAAAAGAATCATTTTTAATTAATTCGACTCCCTTCTTTGTTTTGGTCTTACACCCTGCTCTTGTTCCTCTTCTGGTGAGTGGTGTCTTTTTTGTGACCTGGGAGTTTCTATATTTTTCTTCTCTTTCTCTCTTACTGTATTCCCCTTTTCCTTCGAACCCAAATATCTCTGCTTGAGTTCCTCCAGAAAAAGGGATTTCTTAGGGGATGTTTGCTCACAGTCTTTCCTAGGGGGTGTGTTTGCCCTCTGGTGGTCATATTGTTTTTCTTTCTGATGAGTATCTTTCTTATGCTGTTCTTTATAAGTATACTCTGACCTGTTATTGGAGCTATCCCTCCTTTTGTTATAACTATTATGTCGCTTATCTTGTGACTTTTTTCTATAGTTTTTAGCTGGTCTATAGTGATCTTTAGTTTGTTCCCTATGGACCCTTTCACCCTCAAAATGGAGACTATTATCTCTTTTTTTCTTTTGGTAATTATTACCATGATATTTATTGGGGGGATTTTGACCATTAGAAACAGTGACTTTTTCCCTTTCAGATCTATTCCAATCCTTTTGTCGACCATTATCATAATCATGTTTATCACGATAAAAAAATTTCTGCTTATTAAGCATAATCTCCTCCGTCGTTGACTCTAAAGTCATTTTGAGTTCGCATTCCAATTTGGAGCAGTCAGTATGTATAACTAACGGTTCCAAAACTTGAATTTTTTTACAGATATCTTTTTCTAAGGCTGCAATTGTCCTACTGCGTTCAAAGATGATTAATCTCATTAGTTCTCTTGAACATTCCTCCTGAATTCTATCCCATTCTTTCATAAATTGGATGTTATCCCTTCCAAAAGTGGGATTCTTTTGGAAACGTAACCCGCGGGGTACTCTCCCGCAGTCTAAATATCTTTGGATAGTGTTACGTTCTAACCATTGTTTGGTCTCGGTTAGTAGCAAATTTTCTAATTGCTTAAAATGGGTTTCAGCAGGAATGTCAATTATATATTCATCCTCAAAAACATGTGTTTCATCTTTAAACATTGAATCAAATAGTGCAGCCCTCTTTTCTCTACAGCTTGATAATGACCAAGCCATAGCGATGTATGCAACAGTTAAATCACTAATTAAATGTAAATTCAGTGGTATAAAGAATTACTTACAAATATAATTATATATAAAAAACTGTGATCATTAAACAGTATTGTGATAAATCCACAAACAAACCAACTTGTGCAGCAAAAGTGAACTAGAAGCTAAAGTGAAAACAGAAAAAACTTGCGCTCAATGTGGTCTGTGCTGAAAAATAGTGATTAATGAATAAATAAATAATACAACCTGATGGGTGAAGTTTTATGCTGCTGATCAGTGGGAATGGTTCAAACACCAAGCTAGATAGAAACAGAAAAAGAACAGCGCAAAAAAACCATTGTGTAGTATATTTAAATAATTTTATAAAAGGTGAAGGTGAGTATTGCACGTACATCAAAAAAAAGGGTTAATAGCAAGACATGTTAGGGACATGTTACCACTCGGCAGGCACAACGGGATACAGGCACCAGGAATTGGACGTCCTCCCTCAAGATGCTGGTATCTGGATGCAGAGTGTACAGCTCAGCGTTGGGGAACCTTCCCGCGCCTTCACAGAGCTCACAGCAGTTGTTTGCAGGGGTAGATCACTGCGTCTCTTCCTGGTTAGTCCACGTTGGCGTGTGACGTCATCCGGCAGCGTCTCTCAGCCGGTCGCGTCTTTAGTGCGTCACTCCTTAGCAATATGTAATCGGGCGGTAGCAGAGTCCCAGACAAGTCCCGCAATGAAACAAATGTCTCAATACAATGCCGCAATGGGGGTATATGTAAAGAATAAAGGAACGCGCCCTCTCCTACGCGTTTCGTACTTTCGTACTTCGTCAGGGAATGATGGAGGAGATTCCGAGGGCGGTACTTATACACTCAGCATTATTGCTATTGGTCAGAGTAATTGCATTCAACTCCCCCCACCTGGAGAGATATTTACTCATCCCGTGGAGGGGCTCAATCTGCAAAAACATACTGATATATAAAATACATAGGATAAAACACACTTACAATAATAATAAACTTTAATAATTCGAATCAAGACTCTAAAAATATAAATAAATCGAATCAAGACTCTAAAAATATAAAGAGACAAAAAATTAGTCACATAATAAAAATCACATTTAGAGATGTAAAGTGCTAACTCCCAATTTTTGAGAATAACATAGATTAACATATGACTTCTACTAGATATATATAAGTACACATGGAAATCTATAGGATAATGTAATGGTCTAGGAATAGATCTTAGGGGATGGAATTTGTTATAATTATTCAGAGAGAAAGGGTATTATGATAATCCTTGGAGGTATTATTTATATTTTAAAATAATTAAATATTTATTAAAACTTAAAACACTGGTATATGTTTAATTGAAAAATCTCTAATTAAAAACAGGGGCACATCCGTCAATCTATTCCTTACCGATTTATCTCTTCCCCGCTGTGCCCTGCAGGAAGAGTCGGAGTTGGTACTCCCAGATTCTTGTTTAGACATATTTTTTGTTGTCCCTGGGTCTCTGCTGTACCACCGCTCGACCTTCCCCCCCTTTCACTGTTTATCGAATTCGCGATCTCATTTTTAGACTCCCGCCCCTCCCTGTTTTGTCACGAAATCTTCCACAGAACGGGTTGATAAGCTCTTTTGCTCAGCTCACCTGGACAACATAGTCGATATGACATTGAATGGCTAGGGACCGCTCTCTTCTGCTCCCGAGGCAAAAGAATCACAAAAGATTGCGGTAGTTTTTTTTTGGACCCTCGCAATTCGACGTATACCATTACTTATTAAGCCTTTTCCCTTCCCATCTTCTCGCGTTGTGCTTTTATGCTCATTTTCTCGTTTTAGTGGCACCTAGCTGTGCAACATTATTTGAATTTTTTAACAACAACTGGGCAATTCTCTGTCATGATCCGTATTGTGGGCCTTTCTATTCCTCAAAACAAATCAAGTTTGTTTTGTTTTTCCTTACACTTTTCACCCGTCGGGCCAAGCCCCTCAGCCAACTTCCCTAGCACTCTCGTGCTCTTGGTCCCCCCACTAATACTCATGGAGCCCTATTGCGTTCCAATTGCGGGACCAAATATACACACATGGTAACCTTTTTTTCCTTTGTTGTTGGTGGAGGAACAGGCCAAGCTGCACAGGTTCACGTTCGCACCGTAAATTCCTTTTATATCTAATACAACTAAGGAAAAAGTTTACAGTTGCGAAGCTTGAACTTTCTTGTAAATCAACATATGTTGGCTTTACTTGTTTTCTGCAGCTTAGTTGTCCCCCCCCGCCTGGATGGTATCAATAATGTTGGTTGCGACCAATCAACACCGCCCTTTTTATTTAAGACGTACCAGGCGTGTAGAAACACGCTAGAATATGCGACTAGGATTAGCACATATTTTATTTATGTGTGTTTCCTGATTATTCACTTTCCACACTACCACCAACTATTGGATTTGTCGGTGTTTTTTTCTCTTATGCTTTTTCTGGAAATATTGTGGGACTCCGCACTCCTGTACAACCGGAAGACCCCTATCTCCCCCTTTTTTTTTTTGTGTGGAGACAGAGGACAAACACATTGTTTGGCTCTTCCCTTCTAAATCCAGAAGTACCTGGGATGGATCCCACAAAGCTCCAGACTCTGTCTATCTCCTCAAGGTCTAATGAATGAGGATCGACGTATGGTCCGTTTTAATTAGAGATTTTTCAATTAAACCTACTACCAGTGTTTAAGTTTTAATAAATATTATATTTGTTAGTAAAATATAAATATACTACCTCAAGGATTACTATAATTCACCTTTCTCTCTGATATAATTTATAACAAATATTCCTCTCCCTTAGATCTATTCCTAGACCATCTACATATCCATAGATTTAATGGTGTACTTATATATATCTAGTAGAATCATATGTTAATCTATGTTATTCTCAAAAATTGGGAGTTAGCACTTTACATCTATAATGTGATTTTTTATATGTGACTAATTTTTTGTTCTTTATATTTTTAGAGTCTTGATTCGATTTATTATATTTTAGAGTCTTGATTCGACGATTTTAAAGTTTATTATTATTGTAAGTGTGTTTATATCTATGTATTTTATATATCAGTATGTTTTTGCAGATTGAGCCCCTCCACGGGATGAGTAAATATCTCTCCAGGTGGGGGGAGAGTTGATGGAATTGTTACTCTGACCAATAGCACATAATGATCGAGTGTAATAGTTCCGCCATCTGCGAATCTCTCCCTCATTTCCCTGACGAAGTACGAAAGGTACAAAGCGTAGGAGAGGGCGGTTTCCTTTCTCTTACATTACTCATTGCCGCTTCCCTTACCTCTGTATTGAGACATTTGTTTCATGCGGGACTGTCTGGGGACTTCGTAGCTCTTCGACTCTCAAGCTTTCCCCGCTCACCGACGTTTATGATTATCATTTTTTTCTTTTTCTTTCTTTTTACTGCTTTTTGCTTTTCCCTCTACAAGGAGTGACGCACTACAGACGACGAGGAGTGAGAGACGCTGCCGGCGATGTGTTACATCACAAGCAACGTGGACCTACAGGTTTATTAGAGACCGCATGCTGATCTTACACTGCCAACAGCATAATGCTTGTTGTTATTCTACTCTCCGGAAGGCTGTCGGGGGAAGGTTCCCCACGCCTGCGCTGTAACTCTGGCCTCCGATACAGCATTCCCCACAGACGCCGAGGCCGTCCACTTCTGGTGCCTGTCTCCGCTCCCCAATGTGCCTGCCGCGTCGGGACACAGTCCCACCACACACCCGGTTTGCTTATTAACTCCTTTCTTTTTGATGTACGTGCAATACTCACCTTCACCTTTTATAAAATTATTTAAATATACTACACAATGGTTTTTTTGCGCTGTTCTTTTTCTGTTTCACTCAAGAACAAGCATCACTGGAGTTGGTCCACGTGCCCATACCAAATTTTAATCTGTTTTTTTGTTATCTACCTTGTTGAAATGGATCCCGTAATCTCAGTAATTGCTGCAGGGACTCATTTTAACCAAGCTTCATAAAATACCATCCTTGTTGTTTATAAACATGTAGGGTAGTTGTGTGGGGAGTGATTAATCACCGGCAAGGAGCAGCAGATTAAGTACACATTATTCTGCTTTCAGCAAACTTGATGTGGTAAAAGCTTGATCCATACGGATTGTGAATTACAGAAAACAAATAGATCTGCAGACCAGATAAGACACAGGCGAGCATTCGGCAAATAAAGGGGTAATTGAAAAGACACTTTACTACTTTTTATTTTACAGTTCCTTATTTGCAAACCTACTGTAACACGGATGAAGGATTGTCTATGAAATTACTGACTGTGTGAGAAATGATACCAGCTAGTGCCAACTGCCCATACTGCATGTTAAATATTTCCCCGTAAATACAAGTGCGCTATTGTATCTTCTAACTTGAAAGAAAAGTCCATCCTATTTTATGTAGGTGAGAATAAATCAAAGAATCTGCATTCATTTCAGTGGATAACCATGTATCCTGCAGTGTGTTTTGATGCTAATAACAACTACAATGCTATGAGATCAACTACTAAAGAGAACACATTTGTCAGGTAAATAAAATATGAAGACAAAAAATGCAGGCACTAAACTTAACATTTAAGGGCCTATACTATATCCCCCAAAATTGCATTTTGTGCTGTTTGGGCTGAAAATCTCCTTTGAAGTCATTGGGGAATTTCTTCCCGAATACTGCCTGATCAGACACTTCGGGCGCTGGGCTGCACGTTGTATGGCAAGATGCTGCATTGCGTACATCTCTATACAAAAAGGTTTAAAGGAGCAGGTCCTCCTACTCTTTTATATTTACAGGGGGCGGGAACAAGGGTCCCCCCTGGGCCAGATACCTCTATTATCGGATTTGGGGTGACTCCCCGGTTCCCAAGATACTTAGAGGTAAAGTTATCAGGTTTAAACTCCCACCGTGAAACAAAATGGGAGCCAAATCTCAGGTCAATAGGAAGCTACACCGTCATCACTTGTGGCTTACTATTGGATGGTCATTTGAATCCCCTTTAAAAACCAGGAAGTAATACTGGTAACTTAACCAGTAAGTATTTCGGGAACAGGAAGGGGGGGAGGGATCCCCAGAGCTGAGAATATCGTGTGATTCAGCTCTGGAGGATCCCACAGTTAAATTCCTATTCTAAAAAAATAAAATAAAATGAAGGTTAGATTCAGTGGATTGCTCCTTTAATGTACTTTGTGTAGGCTAAGAAATTGCACGTTCTAAAATGTTTTCTAAATGTAGTCATTAATAGGTATCTCTAAATCTCTAACTGAAGCAGGTTTTCTTGGCGGCTTTGTACCTTCAGAAATGTGTCATTTATTACAACTGTATCCTGTAGGTGTGTGGACTAAACCAAACATTGTCAATTATGCTATTTACAGAGCAGTAGCAGAGAATTTATCACTAGGTCAATAATCACACTGACACAAATTAATTCCTTGCATAACTGCTTACTGTGTTATGCTTTATTTAAACTGTAGGTTACAATTTATTTTCTAAATTGAAGTCAGAGCTTTATATAGTAGGGTGAAATGGTCTTGTGCTGAAGATTGTTCATATAAACTGAGAGACGCACTAGATACAACACGTTTACTGTGTATGTAGTTGGTACATCTCTTTTGGTTTGTCTCTTCCTACCGTTTTCTGTGAACACAGCATTTATTGTTATATATATTAAATTCTGTCCCAGTCATGAAATATTTGCATAGCTTTCTCATCCATAGAAAAATAGAATAACTAGGCTGCTTGTCTGTGCTCAATAGTGTGCATAAAAAAAGCTTCATGTAACCATATTGTAACAGTTCAGGTAGTCATATATGAGTTAAACAGTATTTCGACAGTGATACAGGCTTGTTTGAAGTATATAGTTGCTCATCTTACTAGACAAATTATGCTCCAATTAAAGGGAGAGACAGAGGGCAACGTTTGAAAGTGGGATGACCGCGGTGTCCACAGTAAAGGAACACCTGGACCCCTTCAGTAGGCTTATTAACACGTCAACCCCCTGGTTCTAGACATGTAGATTAATGTTTACAGCTAGAAATGATTGGATATATAAAGTACTCACACGAGGTAGAGTAATGTCCTGTAATCGGCCTGCAACCGCTCCGTTGGAATCAATGAAGTGGTGTCCCGTGAAGGAGGATACAAGCAGTGCACAGCTTGTCGAGGAGAGAAAAAATGACGGTGGCTGGATCAGGAACTCAGATAAAAAAAATTCACTTTATTGGGTCATCCAAAAACAAACACTCACACAGACTGTGAGGGAAACCTCTTACGCGTTTCAGGCACAACCTGCCCTTGTCAAAGACAAAACGCGTAAGAGGTTTTTCTCACAGTCTGTGTGAGTGTTCGTTTTTGGATGACCCAATAAAGTGAATTTTTTTTATCTGAGTACCTGATCCAGCCACCGTCATTTTTTCTCTCCTCGACAAGCTGTGCACTGCTTGTATCCTCCTTCACGGGACACCACTTCATCGCTTTCTCATCCATGACTAGATCTGACTACTACAAATGCAGCAGACGTTATTCAAACACTTCACGCGTTGTATACCTCGGAATACCCATGTCATGGCGCGCGATTTCTTCCAACCTTACCGCCTTAAGACATGAGTGCAGGAGAGTGCAGAAAATGTCATTTTAGTGTTCTGGTTTTTAAACACCTTAAATTGACACAGTAGAACAGTAGCACAGTACTGTACACATTACAATTCATTAATTTTATTGCACATAAAGAAACAGAATCCATGAAATTCAAACAAAGCAACAGCGATAAACACGGGTGCCTGGGGCGATTGGCCGTGTCAATGTCGCGTGGAATACAGCAGAGCACACAAAAACGGCGCCGTGATTTGTTTGAATAACGGCCGCTGCATCTGTAAGTACAGAATCACTGCGCCCAATAAATATAGCACTTGGTCTATGCTGGAAGAGGCCATGTAACAGCTCTGCAGAGAGTGCTCTGAAGACCCTGAGAAAAGGGTGGTGGGAAGGTATGACCAGGATAAGAAACTCTCTTTGATGTTCTCTGCCCTGAGAATTAGATGTGTGTTCAGAACTCCTTCTGCATCCACTATACAATTGGTACCTCATGTTATATGGTTAAGTGGTACTGCTGCGGCTTTCCAAAGTAATCACGAGCAGCTAATTCCATGGATGTGAACTTGAACAATAGTATATACTGAGTACAATGTGATAACCATAATCATTTCATTGCATTTGCTATGAAGAGTTTAAAAAAAGAAATCTATAGGTCAGGTGTTTTTTTAAATTAGTTAATGCAGATTGATCAAATACACCCAAAATGGCCAAATGAGAAAAATAAAACACTGGAAGAAATCTTAATGATCTACTGATAAATTAGTTCACCAATAACTGAGTTGGAGTTGTTAAGTTTCAGGATCATGAGCTGTCACATTAGAATCTGAGAAAGACACAAGTCTGCCACCATCCTTACATTACAAGTCTGCTGCTCTCACACCTCTCCTTTGTTTCCTGGTAGGCCATATCATCATCCTGGTAGGGCTCAGCATCTCAGTAACAGAACCGTCTCCTTCTTTATTCTGTAAGTACAACAGTATCATCTGCTCCCTGGGAAGTTTTATGGATATCACAAGCACCCTTGTGACATCACTTTTGTCATGGGCTCTTCCAATCGGTCACATTCCAATCACCCCTGATGACATCAGCCCTTCTCTCTTGCCTAACAGACCTAGCAACTCAATGGAGGATTCTAGCTAAAGAGATGAATGGCTGTGCTTCCAAATTCATAGGACGTAGCACATGTGAATGATCAAACAGACTAGTAATGTAAGGATGGTGGGAGACATTGTGTCCCTGTCTCAGATTCTAATATGACTACACATGATCCTAAGACTTAACAACTCAGTGACTGTCTAAATAATTTATCAATAAATCATTAAGATTTCTTCCAGTGGTTTATTTTCTTATTTTTCCCACTTCTACAAATGTATACTTTTTCACTGTTAGGCCATTTTGGGTGAATTTGGGGGACTTCAGTCTGTGGTGTGTGTTGTGTTTATTTGCTGTAAAAAAAGGTTGTTGTGCATTCATTGTGAATTGCAATTTTTCTGGCATTCATCATTCAATTTTATTCTTAAATTACGTTGAGAATTTTTCAGATACCCGTGTGAGTGCCTGTTGTGTACGAGCTTATGGTGGCTTGCGGCACGAGTAAGTCTGGTACATTAGAGATATTAATCTCCATGAGGCCTCTAGTTATCAGAACCTTGTAAAAAAAAATATGGATTTAGCTTGAGGGAAACCACACGTAATACTCATTTTTTTTCCATTCTAAATCTTTCCATCATGCGCAGACATATGACAAATTCTACCAGACACACATTTGTTCTGATTCATTTTTATTCAACAGAGCAATATTTTACACACCACACAGGGGATGGACAATAACAGCTTCCAGTAATAAACGTGGTCTTAGAAACTAATGGCTGCATCTCAAACAATATCCAAGAGCATGATACATGTCTACTGATCTCTCAAATCTAAATATGTCTTGCCGTTGTAAAAAAGATTTACCACTAGTCACTAATCTGTTGTCTGTCGTATCATATCTTACATCTGTGTGAAACATACTGTACCAGAGTAAAGGCACCAACAGAGTAGATGTGAAATAATTTTATCCTAAGGATTTCAGCTACAGAAGTCAGGCAATTAACACTGCACGGAAACCCGTAAAACTTTTGAAGTAGTCAGTTTACACACCTGTCCAGCAGCATTTCACAACACGAACTTCAACAAATATCTCCACTATTCTATATGCCACGGCCAACCGGTACAGTCTGTGTAACAGAAAACCATACTATGCAGACACAAAAAGGATTTGTATGAGCACACAAAGAGTTCAGACTGGGACTTTTTAAGAAATTCTGTAATCTAGCCAGTTGCATGTCTGTATTACATAGTCTAGACATTTTTTAATCTTCTGCGAAATATTCAGTGTGATTTAATACACGGCTTAGTTCTGGGAAGCAGCAGGCAGACTGCAAACCAGGAACAGTGAATGCGAGTTTAAAAAAAATCATAACCCCTCTGAATACAGAATGGAGTTTTGTTGTTGATATTTTAGTGTACTGTATTCATTAGATTTTCAACTGCAGCATAAAAGCAGCAAATACTAAAGCAAACAACAAAAAGTTATAGCTGCAGAAAACCAATGTTCCATGTTCTCAAAGGGAACTGACCATTCCAACGGTTTTGTTATTATTTTACATTCTAGCAATTATTATATTGGGATTCATTATGTTTTCTACTGAGCAAACACATGCATGCAATTTAACAGATTGCATCTGAAGCAAAATGGCTGTGCATTTGCAGATTTACAGTAGTTGTCGAACTGCAAAGTTTCAGAACGTTTCAGAATGTGTTCAGTGAGCAGAGATCTGTGCATTACACTCTGCAATAAAATGTTAAGCTGTACTGTGTAGCTCTGTTCCCCCCCCCCCTCTGGGAGATACACATAGTACTACATGGGTGTGGTGCTTTACCTTTTGGTTCAGGAGATTGGGAGCGATTTGCATTACTTTGAGACCAGGACAGGCTTTTGATCATCTTCTTCTTCTGAGTTGGTACTGTGCGCCATCAGGTGTGATGCGCTCCACAGTGTATGGATGTCAGTCCCCATCACTGCATACTTTATCCCTCCTGCCCAATGACTGATACTCAGACAGGTGGGGAGTGAAAAGGGGCCTTTATGGAGTAGCAGCCACTGCATCAGCTTTACATACAGCGGTGCCTCTCAAGGTTCCAGCCTTATCTGGATGGTGCTACCCCAATAGTATGGGGTGTTGACTCAGATGGTCCCCCAGGCCTACGCCTGAGGGTGGGCCCGCTCATCCTCACAATGGGAGCATCTCACAGCCCATCTTCTTACTCCGAACTCCAAAGCAGGACTGACTAAAGTTTAGCTCTATCTCTTCCTCAGGAAGCAGGGGCAGGCCCATGGACTGTACCTATCTCTGATAGGCTGCACACAGGCAATGAGTCATCACCGCACTCCTGTCCATCAAAGGAGGAGCACAAGGGGGGTCAAGAGCCCACAGATTAACCTGTTAATGCCCTGAATTTATTAGGGACTTACATAACAGATATACTATGGGGAAAGAGAGGTACTATGGGACATACCGTTACACTTGCATTATCTGGAGTCATGATTCACACAGTGTTATACTTTTGCCATTGCATAAAATTACACAGATTACATCAAAGACCCACATCCAATACATCTTGGAGAAAAATGATAGATAATATGTAAATATATGTAAATATATGTAGATATATTTTTTGCTAGAAATGTGTTATTTGCATAAATTACTAAGTAAACATGACTTACAAGTCTGCAGTTTGTGGGGTGTTCATTCCCCCCTCTAATAAAAAGTCCAAATAGTTTTTTTAAATATTATTTTTTAGCATGCCCAAAATGTTCCTTTACGGTTCACCACATCAAGCATGAAAGCTTGAGAGCATGTGTGCGTCAGAAGCTGTAAGTATTTGACAAATGAAATTCCAGGACAACCCAAACTATGTCTGAATCAATAAAGCAAAGTACTGTATAATAATATCTGTGTACTGTACAAATGTCATGCTATCTCACTTACAGAACTACTGATTCACGTACCACTATAACCAGTAGTTCCAGTTAACGTTTTTTTTTGCTACACCTTCATTACCATAAATCAGGAACGTTTATTTACTTGGTTTGTAGCTTACCATCTATTCTATTTTGCTAAACGATTTGCCACTGTTTGTATGTTATGTTGTACTTTGCCATCAGTGGATTTCATATTTGTTTCTTTGAAATTCTGATTTTCAAACCCTAGTAATGTCCAGTCAACAACCCTAGTAATGTCCAGTCAACAATGGAAATCAATATAGTGCTGTTATTCATTTATGTATTAGATTTGTAGAATAATTATTCCAAGTAGTGTGTAACTTTTTACAGGATGTGTATTTAGACCAGTATAATATATAAATAATATAATATTTTTTACCATTCGAATATTTTTAAGTTACTGTTCTCTATCTTACTTGGATCTGTTTTAACATACTTAGAATACATGAATGACATTACAGTTGGCAGTGAGGTTTTATTATGTCAATTTGCTCTATATGAGTATTGAGTATACATTTGTTTTTTATGTGGTTTAATAACCTTTTTAATGTGTGGACATCAAAATACATTATGCATCCCCCTCTATGCATATTGTGACAAACGCCCCTCTTTTGTAGCGCTGACGTCTGTCTGGGTTCTTCCCGACACAGTCTTCTAGGGTTATTTTATACAAAAAACAGGATCATGCAAAGTATTATGCTGCTTAACTCAGGCTTCTGCCTGCTTTATTTTCATCCAAGTAAGGTATTGCAGCTTTAACAAGTGTAGATTAGAGGTACTCAGATACTTTCATTCAGCAGTTCACTCATTTCAGTGTTACAGTATTTCCACATCTGTTTATTTTTAAAATTAAAACCAAAATCATATAAACAAAATCCTATCCCTTTCAGGGATCTAACTACACATCAGAATCAGTCTCTCTAACAGCTGCTGGCCAACTAACCTGGTTCCCCAGCTTAAAACAATGCTCTCTCATTTAGGGTCACTAGATACAGCACAGTCTTTTAGCAACAGCAATAACCATTTGTTTTGTCTTATCTGTTCGTGGTGGGAACTCGGTCCCAAGTGTCCAGGCAAATCCTCTGGTACTGTGATACTTGGAGGGGCCGTCCACCCCGAACTGGATTCCGGGGAGCAGCGATACCCCCAGCCTCCAGGCTCTAAGGAGAGAGACTGAAATGCAAACCTCTCTGTTCTAAATACCTGTGTTAGTGATTAGGAGAGCAGGTGAGGGAGAACTAGAGCCATTGTAATCTGTGGTCTGGATTTTCCATCCAGCTGCCTGAGTTAATGGGAAGCTGTGGAACGGATCATTTTTAACTATTCCTGCACTTTCTGCCTAACATCTTTGGACTATGTCACAATATATATGCAATATTATGCAAATAATTACTAAAGCAAAAGACCAGCTATCACAACATCACGAAAAAGGAACACCAAGCTGTTATCAACCTTAAACGTAAAATGGACATTATAATCCGGGCCGCTGACAAGGGTGGCATTGTGGTGGTCATGCCATATGACTACTACAGGCAGGAAGTGCTATCACAGATACAATTTCAAAGACCATTATAAAAGACTTCTGTCTGACCATACAGTGGAATATAAAAAAGAAATTGATTCCATCATCCAAATGGAGGTGAATAATATCTGGATCAGTGACGACACAGCTAAATTCTTGATACAAGATCATCCAATTATGCCAGTATTATACACACTACCCAAGGTGCATAAATCATTGACTCATCCACCAGGCAAACCGAACATTTCTGCAAGGGGTTCTCTGGGTCAGTCCATTTCTCAATATGCAGACTTCTATTTGCAGCCCATGGTAATCAAGATCCCCATCTTATGTTCGGGACACAACTGACTTTATAACTAAATTGTCTAAATCTACAGTGGACATTAGCTCTGTCATACTGGTAACCTTGGACGTCTCCAGTCTTTATACCAACTTTCCTCACTGGGAGGGAATGGACGCAATCAGGGTTTTTTTCTGGCCATGTTGGACCACCTCCGGAGTTCATGCTATTAATGGGGGAGATCATTCTACACTAAAATTTCTTCCGGTTTGAGCGTTCATTCTACCTTCAACTGATGGGGACAGCGATGGGGTCTAATATGGCCCCATCATACACCAATTTATTTATGCATGAGTACGAGCAGATACATCTACTCCACGATGCTCCACACTCAGAATGCATTAAATTCTACACCCGCTATATTAACGATATCTTTATGGTGTGGGTTGGTGGCGAGGAACAACTGCTTCCATGCATTATGCATATTAATAGCATCCCTTCAACCATACGGTTCAAATATGGTTATAATCAACAGGAGACAACATTTCCAGACACTATTGTGTACAAAAAGGACAACATGCTGTGTACAAGGATCTTTTGTAAACCTACAGATAAGAATACACACCTGGGCTAGGAGTCATCGCCCCATACCTCTAAAGAAGGGGCTTCCATATTCCCTGATGTTAAGGGTCCGCTGGATTACAAGTAATCCATTGGAGGTGGAGGATGCCCTAACCAGAATGGCGGATAGTTTTCTTGAAAGGGGATATGATGAAGGGGAGATATTACTTGCCCTGGCCAAAGCAATATGTAGGACCCACCAGAGAGGTGCTGTTGGCACCAGTTGATAGACCACAGAAGGACATACGTTTCAACGTAGTAACCACTTACAGCACTGCATCCAAGCTCATTAAGACTAGTGTGACCAACAATTGGCATATTCTGGTCAACAATAAAAAGATTGGCCAACACTTTACCAACCCCCTTCTTTTCTGTTACAAGAGGGGTCAGAGCTTGGGGATTTATTGACACAGTCAGATCCAGCTGACATATAAGCCATTAAAACATCGTGGTTGAAAAAAAAATTGTGGGGTGTACAAGTGTCATGGCTGTGTGAACTGTCAATACATGATTGTGGGCAAATCTTTCGCCAACCCACACAATGGTAACTCCATAAAAAATTTGGATTTCTTCAACTGTGAGTCGAAGTTTGTTATATACTTTATTAGGTGCCCCTGTGGACTCTTTTATGTGGGTGAAACCACAAAAATGCTGAAGGAGCGCATTGCGATGCATAGATCAACTATCAGAAATGCTCTCCTTGGTGCGGACGCAGGAGACGATCTGAAACATCTACCCACCGTCAGGCATTTTAAAGAAAAGAAGCACAGTCTTGCGACCTTCAGGTGCATGCCCATCTTACAGGCACGTGTCCCCACCCGAGGAGGGGTCAGGAATAAACTCCTGCTGCAATTGGAAGCGAATACTATATGCAGACGGGGGACCATGTCACCCAGGGTCCTGAATGAGGACCTGAATTTGGGCTGCTATTTGTAAATGGTTTAATGGCTGTGCACCGTAAATTTTTGCATTATATATATTTCTATTACATATACTTCTGAATTATGTTCTTTAGTGTTATGCACACTAGACAGTGTTTGTTTCTGGCTCCTGCTTGAAAGGTGTTATTTTGATCTTGCTGTGGTGTGTCATAACCGTGCTTTTAGTTCCACTATATTTCTCTCGTTTTTACAGAGATTTGCTCCTCTTCCCATTATCCTCTTGTGTTCCTTCACTGTTCATTCACCATGTAAACACATCCCTACACTTCCCTGGTGCTGTGTATGCTATGCGATTGCATGTTCTCTAAACTCTCTCAACAGAAGCTGCTGGCCGCACTGACACAGCGGCTGCTCTTTGCACCTTAGTATTACAGATTGCCTTGGCGACGGAGGACGCTGCGCTTGATTAGCTGTTGCTCCAATCAGCTGGTGCGCGCTCTGTAGCACTCACCAAGGCCATGGCTTATCCAAAAAGGCTGTCGGAAGCAGTCTGGAGATCAGGAGATACATCACCAGGCTCCAATTAATGTTTTTATTGATTTCAGGTGAGGGGTACACTTTGGGATAGGGTATATAGTCACAAGGCATAGGCTTCACTGCACAACCCCAAGAAGAAGATCCCTCTGTGGGGTCGAAACGTTGGTCTTATGTGTCTGTTATAATACATTTTTTCAGAATACTTACTTCTGAGTGCTGCCTCTTTCTTGCTGTTATGCTGCCCTGCTGGATGGTAATATACATATACCATCCCCCCCAACCCTCCTCCCCCTCTCCCCCCCCCGGCTGCAGGAGATAGGGTGTACACATATTCAGTCTCTCTTTCTATTGCAGACAGGGTTTCTACCTGCTTCAGCGTAGTGTAGCTCAGTCAGTTTTACCTTTAGTCTCAGGGCTTCTCCAGTGGATCCAGGCCTGGGCTGTAGTGAGCAGTAGAATAAGTGGAAAGGGCGCCAGGAACTTTTAACAGGATGCTTGCTTTATTGTCAGCAGGATCAGCATACCACAAAGCATAGACAGGACAGGCTTTCAGTATCTCTCTCATGCAGCAGTTCCCCCTTTGCCTGCAGTTCCTCCCAGGACCCAACTTAACCCTGGATAGGAGTGGAATAGGCTCAGCCCCAGGTCCCTACTTAAACCTGGGCTATAGCCCTGCTCCCTGCAACATGGAAACCTCTGTGCCTGCACCAGGCACCTAGGACTCTCCCTGCCCCAGCACACTCACTTTCTATAGACTAGCCCCCCACCCTCATCTACCCAGGTGGTGTCAACCTGTTTCCCTCCCAGTCTCTGGGCAAAACTGGATGTTGCCAACCAGGCACTCCATTGGTCACATGACCTACTAGCTCTTTCCAGACAGGCCTGTGCCTGGAATTGCAACATTCTTACTTGCCCCTGGGACAGCTCTCTTGCAGGACCGTGTGCAAAGGGTTTAACCCTTACACTGCCAGAGTGCTGCCATAGCCTACATGCTAAAAGGGACCTGATTTTAGCAAGGGGGCTACACTCTCCCCCTGGTAAACCTCTCACACATATATATATATATATATATGTAGCCAAGCTCCATCTTACCATGGGGAGGGAAGCTGCCGGGTGATCGGAGCTGGCGGAGCTCCACGGCAGACCCGGAGGGCAGGGCGCCACCATTTTAGGGATTGCACATGCGCAGTGGCAGCCGAGGTGCACATGCACAGAGTAGATGTGGCGGCCATCTTAGGTGGCTCCACATAGCACACAGCAGGACTACAAGTCCCAGGAACCTCTAGGAGTAGGATAGGGGTTTGGCGCGAACAGGGACAACGAGTTAGCCAAGCAGGAGCTGGCAGAGAGGACAGACACATCCAGGGAGCCAGTAAGCCCCTGGACTAGGCCCGGACTCTGCCCCAAGGCCCCAGTCCCTCCATACAGTGGCGAGCTGCAGGGAAGGCCCTAGGTAGGGACCCTCCTATTAGCATTGCAGCTACCGCGCCGTCAGACAGACATGGTATACTGCAGCCTGGGACCAGGCCCCCATAGACATTACAGGAGATTACATTACATTACGGGACATTACTGGAGCTCAGAAATTCATTAACACACATTCCCAGCTAGCTCAAACTCCCACACCCACAACATCATGAAAATATATTTATGTCAATGAGAGCTACTGAGCGTGGCAATTGTATACTGCTGCGACACACTTTATTCGAGCAAATACCCAGTATGTACCTGGCAGATACCTGGAATGCGCCGCTCCTCACCTCTGACAAGCCCCGTTGCGTTTGCCTTCCCAGCCACGGTTCATGCCTGGCTGACGGGCGGCTGATCTGTTAAATGGTAATGATTAGGATTTAATAGGCTGCAATGCTTTGCGTGTCTACCAGATGGCATATCTCAATAAACCCGAGTATACCCGAATTCGTGGGACTAGCCGAGCTCGAATAAAGTGTGTCGCCAGTGTATAACAAGAGACAGGGGTGCCAAATGCTACATCCCATTGACAAAACATATATGGCAAGTATAAAGTAAAATACTTCAATAATAATAATAATAAATACTTGGTTATTTAGTTAACCCTTTGGCCAAAGCGTCATAAGCCTGCATACCAACGCCAAGGTATAACCAAATGAATGCAGGTCCTAAAAGCTCACTCCATAGCATCTCCCACTCTCTGGGGAACTTGCTTGCTTGCGGTATGATTGTGACAAATCTAATACAGAGTGCTTTTCCTGGTAATGTACAGGTTAATAAAAACTTCAATCAGACTTCGAACTATGCAACTAATTTTGACAGATTTATTATAAATCATTCTTCCTGGTAATACACTGGTTATTAAGAATTTATATTAGTGTTAGGGACCCTTGAGATGTGGTCTGCCGTGTAGTGGCTCAGGGGCTTACAACACTTTGGTCAAAATGTTAAACTAAAAGACCATTTCATTTAATAGATATCTATACATTTAGGCACTGTACCGTGTATAAGTTTCACTGGATGTGCACTGAGCTCTGTCTCTGTTTCATGTTCTGACTCTGGTTTTAAATATATATTGCCATGCTCAGTAGCACTCCTCTGTGACACTTATATGCTTATATATATTGTGGTTAATTTAGTTAATTTGGGTGTTTAATATGAGCTTGCAGGTGTCCTGTATGTTTTGATAATGGTGGAAGGTGGGGTTGAAGACCTGTCTGTCTAAGACATGCAAATTAGCATATAGGAATATTTCCATTTGCTGTGTGTGTGTGTGTGTGTGTGTGTGTGTGTGTGTGTGTGTGTCATTGTGGTGTTGTGTGGTGTGTGTGTGTGGGTGTTTGTGTGTGCCCCCTTAGAATCTAGACCTCTACTCACTGGTCTTCCACAATTTGTGTTATTATGAGACAGAAGACAACAACATTTCTGGTTAAACTGTCATCATTGATTATAATATGTGAACGCATGCTCAGTAAGCACTACTCGTGACACTTATATGCTTATATATATTGTGGTTAATTTAGTTAATTTGGGGGTTTAATATGAGTTGCAGGTGTCCTGTATGTCTTGATAATAGGGAAGGCGGGGTTGAAACCTTCTGTCTAGAACATGCAAATTAGCATATAGGAATATTTCCATTTGGTGTGTGTGTGTGTGTGTGTGTGTGTGGTGTGTGTGTGTGTGTGTGTGTGGTGTGTGTGTGTGTGTGTGTGTGTGTGTGTGTGTGGGTGGTGTGTGTGGTGTGGTGGTGTGTGTGTGTGTGGGTGTGTGTGTGTGTGTGTGTGTGTAAAGCCCCTTAGATCTTAGACCTCTACTCACTTGGTCTTTCCAGCATTGTTTATTGATGAAACAGAAGACCAAACATTTTCGGTTAAACATTTCACAGTTGAGTATAAATATGTGAAAAGCAGTGATTATATATATCTTATATATATATATATTATATATTATTAAACACACACCCAGCAGCTCAAACGCCCCACACCCTCCTAATCCATTCACTATGTATGCCACATAGAGTGCACTGGCTGTGGTGCACCATGATATAGAAAACACAGGGGTGCTAATGCTAATGCTAATTATGCTAATAATAAGATATGGTTTGTAATGTAGTGTAGTGTGACTTGCACTATATGGTTTACCTTGACGTTTGGTGTGCAGCTTATGATGTTTTGGCAAAATTCTAATAAAAAAATCATCTTATATTAGCATTAGCATGTTATTAGTACGAAGGCATCATTTCTTGTATTATTACCATGTATGTTTGGCATTTGGATGTAGCCCTGTGCACCCCCGGGTTTTCATATATATATATATATATAAATATATAATATATATTATAAATATATCATATATACACACACACACACCACACGTTTTAGTTTTGGTGGGTAAAAAGGGCAACAAGAACCTCCACCGTATTGCATATGCATAAAAAGATCACTTTGCGCACATTCCCATGTTTTAGGGCAGGTTTCAACCCTGACCTTCATCACAATTATCCCCAGCATACAGTGCTTCCATTGCAGCAGGGATTCTGGGAAACGACATGCTAATGAGCACCAAGTGTCACCTTTTGTCTGAAAAACCATTGTTACATGAGCCCATATAGCTATTACTCCGCTGTTAAACAGCTTTAAAGCACGCATGGCAACGTTTGCCAGGCTCTTCGCGAACACATTCTTCTAGGTTTTCATTTTGTAGAAAGGACAAACCGTGTATACCACAAGAGCACTCAGCCCTAACCTCAGGTGGTTATTTTCCACAAGCCACTTAAACCATGGGGGGGTACACTAAGAAAACAAAATCATAAAATAAAAATCTATTACCCTATATGAAACTAGCTGTAACCAACTTTGGCTGTGTCCTTTCTAACTGGATGGCCAGCTAAACTGGTTCCCACCCCAAAATAGGTACTATTATCTGAAACATATAAAGTCTCTGTACATAGCAATAAAGGGTTTCGCTTATCTGTTAGTCCAGGGTTGGAGACGAGTCCCCACTTCAGTGCGCCGTCGCGTCCTTCTTCCTAGGGAACGCTTGACCCCAACGAGAGCTCAGTTAATCTTTCCTCTGCAGTCCATGCCAAGGATAGGACATCCCCGCTTTAGCTGTCTCCGTCCTTCCTCTTCCTCGTCCTGGATTAACGCCAGGCAGTCCCAGCAGACTCTGACCACGATCCAGCGGTCTAAGGGCTGTGCCAGCTCCACAGCTGAGGAGAACTCTTCTCTGCCCCCCTTCTCTGAGTCGGCAGTCATCTCTCTGTGCAGGTACTTCCTGCCTTTTTAAACATTTCACATTAGGAGTGCTGTCTAATAGTACAGGTGCAGCAAGCTCCATTGAGGAATTTAACCTCCTGTACATGGAAACCATCCATTCCGCTAGCTCTATGTCCATAAGGAACAGCGACTAACCGCACTATATATTATACATATATATATTTAATGTACAGAGCTTGAGAAAAGACCTTGTGGGTCTACGTATGTCGCTCTGGAGTTCCGTGACTGGCCTGATGTATTTCTGAAGAATACCTTTTCTATTATTTGAGTGTGCTGCGGATTCAATTTTTTTGTATATCTAACGACTAGTTGGTGTTCCCTGTCTATATATATACTTATATATATATATATATATATATTATATATAACATATTACCACACACTAGTAGATGAGGTCCAATCAAGTTCAATCAATGCAAAATTTAGAACAACAGATACTTATCCTATAATCTAACTTCCTTATTGAGTCCAGAGGAAGGCAAACAAAAAAACTGTGTCATCATCCACAAACCGCTACCAAAATTGTTAAAACAGCTGGACTTGGAAACTTTTCTGCTTTTAAAATCCTTCAAGCCGGCTCGTGTCTTTCAGTTCTAGCATCTTTGATTTGCCTGCTGTTGGGTCTGATTGCTCCCCAATGGCTGCGGCTCCTTAAGCTTTCAGGCTCTCATTCACTAACCTGACCAGCCCTATCGGAGTGGTGATTTTTTTCTGACACCAACCGCCGATTGCCGGTATTGTAAAGCTGGCGAGCACCTTTCTCAGGTAGCAAGGGGCATGGCTAACCTGGCCCTCTGCCTCTTGCTACTGAGGACCCACCCTCTGCTCAGGCTCCACCATTCTGGTATTTTGGCAAATGGTAATCGAAGACACCTTGTGTTAGGCCAGAACATGGATAATCAAGTATAACTGCAGTGCCCCTCCTGTCTAACACCTGTCATCCCTGAGCCTTCCAAGTAAGGACACCGGACAGACACAGAGGCACCAAGCTTGGTCGCCAGCTGGGTTTTCCGGAATCCATGACTTTGATAACCTTTATATGAACTGAGGGCTTCTATCAATATATATTGCACTTGAAAATATACCCATTTAATAAAATATATGGGTCGTGTTTCTGTGTGCTAAAGTTATGAGTCCGATCCTGGTGTCTGGGATGGGAGTGAGTGTATATTAATTCTATAATTCCTATCCTCATCTCCTGGCACACATGAGAAAAAATACTTGAATTTTTTTTTAGACACTTTAAAACCTGATCAGCTTTATAACCTAGCTGAGCAGCCCCTGAATCCCTAAACTAGGTCAGGATACTTGAGCATGTATGTGGGTACCACGTGCTATACTGGGGAGCCCCTGTATATAAGGACTCCGTGTATACCTGGATAATCTTTTAACCACATTATCAAACCCATATACCTTGTCGGGGAAGATGCTGCAGCAGGGATCCTGGTGGTGAGTCGTAAAGAAACGTCTTCAGAGTTCCGAGTTTGTGGAGAGTAATGTGCTTAGCTTATCCGAGATATCACTCAATCTCCATATAACTTTTGGTATATCCCCAACTGTGGAACCCCGATACATAGACACACTTCTGTAAAGATTTTCTCCGACAAACCAACCCTGGAAAACTTACAGCCTAGAAATCTCCCGATCCTAGCACCCCAGTAAGGCACAAAAGTTACAGAATCTTTGTCGCCAAAATCTCAGTTATAACAGTCTTCAGTAATACTTTTTGACATTTGGGTCCCAGAGCTGACACTAAGACCCTAACACACACGGTCAGGGTAACCAAGTTGGGCTTGACCTTTTTATAAAGCCTGGTTAACCCCTTCACCATCAAGAATGATTTGGACAATACAAGGGTCCTCCAGGCTGCAGGACTCTGTTATGTAAGGTTGTTTCATTGTAAACACTAAGGGATTCAATTATCTTGACCGAGTTGGATTTAGCTCTGAGGTTTAATATTGCGTCCATCATTGATGAAATGTTTGAAAGGTTCCAAGAGCGTTGCGAGATTGAAAGACATGCCCAAGTATTCCTAGTGTCCCATATCGGCCCAGTTTTGCAAAGATAATGTCATTTTTCGCCAATCATCCCTGGT